>SJJU01000260.1:0-120928 GCA_012932125.1 Conopomorpha cramerella
ACACCCACATGACGGACAGACAAGCTTTTCTTAGACCGGTTAAATTCCAAAAGTAATATTCGTTAGAAAAAGACGAGTAAAACTGTGTGTATACCTATACCGGCGCGAATATAATAAAAGATAAGCTCGAGCGCATACTCGGTAAAAATACTTAAAGCAATGAAAAATGGAAATTACGCGAATGAAATCGCGGGGCTTCCAGTATTTAAAGATTCAAGTCTAAACTCTTTAAGCTGTAATTAAATAAGATAATGTTATATTTATATAGGAATCCTTAAAAACAAACGGAATTAAAAAGTGACTATGTCACTTATTTAAACGATTTTACACAATTTACTGAATAAATTTAGATTAAAAAATATGGAACGACTTCCAAAGCATAATCTGTCGAAAAAAACAAAGGTCCAAATATATCCATAGGTAATTGGCAAAATAATAGCGTAAAAAACATATAAAAAATATTTGAAAAAAATTTGAACTTACTTCTTTGGTACGTAAGTAGGTACCTACTTAATAGATAGTTAAGAGTCAGCTTTTAAGGTAGGTAGGTATCCCTTTCATTCGACATTTTTTAAATTCTTTGTCTAAATTATCAAATAAAGATTTTTGAAGAGCGTATTTACACGCATAAAAAATATAAAGTGCAAGTATTGTTCTTCAAATAATTATTTTTAATTCCATGCGAAATTAGTGTAGGCGTGAATGAGTAATATACAGGGTGGCCCAAAAGTCGTGGATCAAACGAATCGGGGAGATTAAGGAGACAATTTCCGACAAAAAATCTTTCTACAGCATGACCATAACTTCACTGCACAAAAAAATATTATTTTTTTGTTTTTTTTATTTAAAATGCCGAGTTTTTTGACAATTTCATTAATAAAAAAAATTGATAGAAATGAATAAAACAAAAGGTGTTGTATACTGGATAATGTATCAATACAAAAAAAAGTATTGCAGCCCTTGGTACCAAATTTAACGAGCAATTAATGTTTTTCCGTTAATTTTGAAGCGTTACAAAAAAATATTTCAAACTTTAAGAGCACTCTGTGAAAAAAAATTATCACGGAAAAGTAACCCTGTACTTTAAAAAAATGCTGGTTTAATGCTGTTTCAAAAGAGGTACAACACTTAGCAGTTTGACCTTTCGTTTTAGGTTTGTGGTCGTTTTTTCATGTCAAGGTGCTATTTTATAAAAAATGGTAAAATTAAGGGGAACAATTAAATTTTCGCTCATACTGTAATCAAATGTAATTTATTAAACAAAAAGCTATTAGAAATAAAAAAATCAATTCAAACTTAGTATTTTTTATTAAACATTAAATTTTTACAATAAATGTTCAAAGTTTCTGCCTCTGACCATGATGCATAATCTGCGCCGTCTAATAAAATTCGCACGTAAGAAGTTATGGTCATGCTGTAGAAAGATTTTTTGTCGGAAATTGTCTCCTTAATCTCCCCGATTCGTTTGATCCACGACTTTTGGGCCACCCTGTTTAATCTTCATTGTATAATATAGGTACTTACTCACTTAGGTATACATTTTTAAATTTAAATAACCAAAACACAACAAAGATAAGCCAGATAGTTTTGCATTTTATTTTCCATAACAATTTCTTTAACTTTGACCTAAACAACGATGAATATTATTCTAAGACATCATGTATCTACTAGCTACATTAATAACTTATTTACTGTATTATTGATAGAAATGGATAAATTTTATAAAAAAATCTATCTGTCAAAGTTATCTATTTTATTCTATATTCGTTCGTCTTCGTGCTTGCTCTTTTGTTGGTTTATTTTTTATTAAAATCCTGCTCATTCTAAACATTCACAACAATCTAATCATAGGTATCTATTCTCAACAACTTCCTTAGCAACTACTTATTTACTAAGTAAATTGGCGCCTAGTCTAGGTTATAAAATAAAAATAAAAAAATAAATACACTTCACGCCTTTAATCCCAAGTCTAGGTTATACAGGACATATTTCTGTGTTTACAAAACACCAAGCTACAATGTAAACAATGTGTACTCACCGGTTAGATCCATTGAGTTCAACAGTTCTTATAAATAATCACACTGTTTAATTTTTAATACAACACTGTTACTAGTCTCAGTTCCTCACAAATATCGAATGAAAGGTAGACTTTATCTTTTCGAATGAGTACGCGGTCAACCGCTCCCCGCGACGTCTGCGCCTAAACTGACACACAATATGAACACACACACATCTACCTAGGGCATTTATTGGCTATGTGCGCGACGGTGGCGCTGGCGACGCGTAGCGTTTACATTTGCGGAAGCTGTTAAATAATAACAATGTAAACATTGTTAGATTTTTGCAAATATAAATAAAACTAAAGATTAAAATAGTATTGTTGACAATATTATATAAGTGAAATTTATTCAATAGTTTGTAAAGTTAATTAATATAATAATAAAAACCGGGTTTGAAACTATTACACATAATATGAGTTTCCAACCACAAACTGAGATAAAATGCAGTAAATAGTATTAGCCGAGCATGTAAGAACGCAACACGTTAAAATTTAACAACGCAACAACAGTCATGGCCCATGGTGCAGCGCGTCGGGCATGTTTGCCGAGGCGCACACGGACGACTTTTACGCCATCGTCAGAAAACGGTGCGCCTCCACGCTAGCGCGCCTCCGCGCTAGCTCCAACAGTATCCTTAAGATTTTTATAGACCGGTGGGAATCCCCAATGATGCAGCATAGGGTGCAGGTCCACACCCAGGCGAATTAAATTAAATTATTTTATTAGATTAGTATGTACTAACACTAATATAAGTAAAAATAATGTTACTAACACAATATGGAATGATATTCTGAAATAAATTTATTATTATTATTTCTTTGCTTTGATTTTGTACTGCAATCAACACTTGACACCTGATCATCCGCATTTGTTTCCAATTTCTGCCGTGTTGTGCGCTGCGGTCGTTATCTCTCTGCCACTACTCGCTTTGCACATAGCATAGCCATGTGATACAAACAAAAAATAGATGGTCAGACAGGTAACTTCTATTGACCGCGGCAACTAAATATCTAAATAGGTATATATTTATATGTATAAAAGGAAAAGTTAGCTGACTGATTAACTGACATATCAACGCACAGCCCAAATGGCTACGTAGGTACTTGAAATGTGGAACTAACGTAGCTTAGGTTATCCCTAGCAGGAGTTGATTTGCCATGGTCAGCTATATGTGGCGTGCTCCCGTGTTGTTTCGCCCTCCAGTGTGGTCATTTTAGCAAACCCCCGCACCCTCCCCCCCCCCATTCCCCCCGTCCAGAACGACCAGAAACGTTGTTCACGACAGGTTGTATTGTATCTCATCAAAACTGATGGGTAGGCAGACAGAGTAGCTTTTATTCGTTACAAACATCCATCCATACAATTCTTTCCTCTTTGTAAAATTATAAAAAAATAATGTATTAATTTCGACCAAATTTGATTACCATAAAAACGGTTCAAGTGAATTAATCTTAAAAGATAGACATAATACTGGCGAGAATTTTTTTTTTAGATAATTTCAAGAGGAATAATATCTTTCATACATATATTTTTGGTATCTTAAACCGTTTTCGCAGCGCACGCAACGGAATCCCTCAAGGATGAATATTTTTTCCCGTTTTTTTCCACATTCTCTATTATTTCTTCGCTCTTAATAGTTGCAGCGTGATGTTATATAGCCTAAAGCCTTCCTCGAAAAATGGTTTATTCAACACAAAAAGAATTTTCAAATTCAATTCGAACCAGTAGTTCCTGAGATTAGCGCGTTCAAACCAACAAACAAACAAACTCTTCAGCTTTATAATATTAGTATAGATTTACAACTAACGAAATTATCCTAAACGAATAATGTAAAGATTAGTAACAATTAATTATTCAATTGACCTACACTTTTCTCCAACATACACCTCTCATTATAAAAGCTATAATAATATGAAGTCCAGATTATCAATATAATACCGGATAAAATACAGCATAAGAATAGGTATTCTAAACTTACCTAAAACCGTGACACACTCAAACACTTAAAAAATAGCACCGTCATCGTGTTTCCTAACTGTGCGAAGATGGCCCGGCTGCACGTGATTAGATGTTTACCGAATAGGTACCGTAAACGTGGATAAGTTTTTGTTTTTAACTGCGACTTTCATATGAATTTGATTAACAAACACTGGTCTAACAACATTATTAGGCTAAGGAAAAAAACGACTACGGCTTGTAGTCGGTATAACAACCGGCCACTCGCTATTAAATAAATCTCTCTCATCTTTTTATTTTAGGACTTACAGACAGCCCACTGTGTAGAGCATGCATAAAGGCAGAGGAGACACCGAAACTCATCTTACTGGAGTGCCAGAATGTGGAAAAATATAGGGCGACTCATCTGGGACAGCGACGATCCTTGCAGGAGATCGTCAAGGACACAAAGGGTTTGTTACGGTTTTTCGAGTAGCTGGGGTAGCGCCATCGACCCAAAACACGCACAATAGGTACGTACAATTGGACGTCGAGTTGCGGGAATGCTGAAAGGTTTTTTATCCAAGCGAGTAGGTTAGGTTACCTATAGCATTTTAACAAAATAATGAAACCCTTGAAAAAACTGACTAGCAAAATTTTTTTTTATATGCATATAGAACCACCTTCGGGCTATATTTATAACATATATGCGTATGTATACCTTAGAGATAAGAAAATAAGATTCAAATTCGGGCAATACTGTAAAAAATATGTGGTCAGAACCTCCTTCGTTTTTCGTTGGTTATTTATAAAGACAGGGGGTCTTTATAAATAACCCGCGGTTAAATGCGCTCTACTACTACAGGACACTACTTAGAGTCGACCTTGTCCTTGATTTTGTTTTCAACTTGGAGACGTGCACAACAAATATTAAAGTGTCTACACATCAAAGTGCCGGCCGGTAAACCCAAAGAGCTTGTTTCAAAATGCGCCCAGTGCGGTCGTGAAGCCACGGCGTCGTCGGCGGGTTTGTTGTGTTGACTGTGTGTAGAGTCCTTTAGCAAAGTGTGCGAACAAGACAGACTATCAATATCGTGTGTGACACGTGTCCGATTAGTGTTATAACAGCTAAATTCCTACGACTATTCTTATTATACCACGAAATGTTGTTTGTGTTTTCTTTATTTTTGAATGTCAACAATGACTATGCATAAAATAGATGTGTTTATTAGGTAGGTACCTTGGTAATAAGAATAGCCTTTTTAGTATTGATAAGATTCAAAATTGATTTATTGATACAGATTACAGATTGTATTAAATATTTTTTATATTAGTACCTGTGGAAAATGTAGTATGTACGCGCATAACTTCTATATGACTAAAATCTTCTTTTCAAAATCATCATCATCAGCCACATAACGTCCACTGCTGGACGAGGGCCTCCCCCAATGAGATGCGTCATTTGGGGTGAAATGCCAGTAATCGCCACGCTTGGCAGGCGGGTTGGCGATCGCAGTGGTGTTGTGGTTTAACTCACAGAGAGCGCTGCTGCCCGTTCTCTGGAGAGCTCCCTCGGTCGCCTCTTACGACCCCCATGACGGGAAAAGTTGGGCTGGGGTGGTGACACATGTATTCTATTCGCTGTCACCACACGGCTAAAATCAATTATCGGCTTTTCAAAATCAATTATTTTCAATTTACCTCAACCTGGGGGTTAACAGCACCATAGGACCCTACAGTTACATTTAGCGTAATAAGGGATTAAGAATGTCAACATGGGCCTTCAGTTACAAGTTGCTAGCTCATAGCCTGAATAAACATCTTCAGATCCCATAGTCAGCTTGTACGTCATGCCAGGAAGAAAAGCAGCTGATGCATTATATTTACATCCCAGATCAGTATGGAGTATTTGGGTGAATATTTATTCACTAATGGGTGTCGTACGCGCAAGAGTGCTGCTTGATTCGGATTCTTGTTTTGTTATAGTCAAGAACCGCCGGAACCTAACACTTTTTTTTTAGCACTATGAACAAGCGTTTGACCCCCATCCTGCCTGATGTTAAGCAGCGATGTGGTCTACGATGGAGCACACTTGTTCAGTAGGTACCTATTCACCCGCGACTTGAAGACCTGCGCAGGAAACACAGACTCCGGCAAGTCGTTCCACATCCTGGCGGTTCGCACTATGAAAGTGGACGCAAACCGTTTGATTCGCGTAAATGGCAAATCCACCTGGTATGGATGACGTTTTGCCGTTCTCCTGGTTGTCCTTTTTATCAATACGACGGTAGGTTAATATTGATAACCCAGCCACTTTAAAAAATCCGTAAGTGTTTACTGAAATATTGCAATATTTGTACAGGAAATGGCGCAAAATGTTTATACTTAATCAATACGTAGTGTGAAACAAATTCGCCTCCCGCTGTCTGTCCTGTTTATGCTTAGATCTTTAAAATTTCTCGCATCATTCTCTGCTCAGTTATCAGGCTCACCAAAAAATGTGTTGTCCGAGTTCGGTCTAAGAATACTGACGTCGTCTCCCAACAGAAATTTTGACTGTGATGACCTACTGATTCATCATCACCAGCCCACACTTGTCCACTGCTGGATAGGCCTCTCCAATTGCACGTCTCACGTAGTGATTACCGAGTTCGTATTTCTTATTATAAATAGGTAGGTACCTATACCTACTTATTACTTACGCATATGTACCTACCTACATCCCAACAAAAACAAAACATAAGGCATGCATCCCATTTGTATTAATTCACAAAACAGTTTATCCTTGATATTGACTGTACTGTACACACGTATTTCGTCATATCGCCAAATTCTAAAACGACAATAATGTAATTAGTTCAGTATGTCGAATTTACCTTTGCACTGTAATCGATCATTATAACAAATTATCTAATCGGCGTTTGAGCAATGGAAATGCAATTCACTATTAGTCAGTTTTAATTTGCTCGCTCCCGCGTGACTTAGTACTAATTAATACCATTTTTAATGGGGATCTTCAGGGCTCTTGGTTCTCTTAGTTATCAAAGATGGCGCTAGCTGTATAAAGGGGTATTAATGTCAACGAAACAACTCAAGCAGTCAGTATGGAAGGTTCATTTTTTATTGTTTGTTTACATGCTACAAAAGTTTCTGAAGTTTGAATAACTTGCCCAAATAATAAAAAAATATAGCTGACAGGTGACTACCCACGATACCTAATAGCGACATCTAGATAAGATTTTTTTGGAGGTTGAAAATTAAAAGCGCATAAATAAAAATTAATTTACCTTAGAAAACGATAGCTAGTTAAATTTCGGATAAAATTAAGAAAAGAATCCCTCTAAATAAGACTTAACAGAAAAGTGGCGGCGGCGACGGAGTCCCTCAAAAGGATCACAATAAGTATAATGACAAGAGGGAGGCCAGGAGGGAGAAACCCCCATAACTTTTGACATAATTTAAATATACGTATTGTGCTCTTTCATTTGATACCCCACTATATGTACTCAAGTTACATTTTTCATCCCCATTCAACCTCCATAAATTTCAAATGTGTGAACTGATATTGATTTAACATAACCACAACATAACTAAGAAAACGCCCGATCAAATCAGCTATCTAACAAAAGTCTTTACTGTAATAGCCCGGTAACCTCACCACCAGTTCGTCTTCTATAGATTGAAATACCTACGAGTTCGCAGTAGTATTACCAAAACACGGTTCCTTAAAATGTAATTCGTCCTACATAAAACCTAAAATATTGGTTACCCTACTACCTACTGTGTTTGTATGAAGAAATATAAAGAACAATCTTCGAAACTGCTCAAAGTTTCTCCGTCACAAATTCAGGTTATCATTACCGATCCCGTCAGAAAAATTGGAACGTATTCCGAAGGCCGAAGACCATCAGACAGCGGAGATACATGTGTCCAGCCAGATTGAAGCTCAGGGTGGCTGGACACTAAGTTTTCACTGATTTCTCGTAAACCCTTAAATGTTACGCAATAAATTCAACGTTATTGCTGTAACAAATTACCTAAAACCTCATAAAGAATCCGTATTCAAAAACGATCCCGTTTATCAAATTCAGTGTCCAGTCAAAATGTTTTTAAGTAAATTCAAGCTGACTGGACACAGAATCTTGCATTTTTCTAATAAACCGCTCTGTAAGTACCACAAATCTTTTGGCTCTATGGCTATCACAGCTGTGACGATCGTTGATTTACAAATACTTGTCAAAGTTACTTCCGTTGCCGAGGTGAGAGACCAGCGAAAAGTTGTTTGTCAAGCTGGCTGGACACTTTTTCAATCGATCATCAAAGCCTCTGAAACGTCACAAATTTTGAAGTAAGGATGTTTAGCCGTCACATACCTATAGTGGCCTATAATTTACCTGCTTATATATGACCACCAGTAAGTCCACTAGTAAGTGGACTCGACAGACGTTGTCCTTTTTTTTTACGTGGGGGAATCCTCATGGACACCCTCCGCCGTGGGGACAGCGAACGAGGTAGTGTCGGACTCTTACCGACTAAACCCCCACGATGACCTCCGTGTCGCGAGTAGGGCGGGTCCCGGGTGTACCCGAAGGAATTGCGTCAGGACCCGCCCAAGCGATCTGTCCGGCACTCGGACTCCGGCTCGGGACCGACGGTAGCTTTACTGCCCCAGCGACCGCCATCGCTGACGGCGGTTACCAGGTCATAGGGTAACCGCCGCCCTTCTCGGGGCCGTACAAGCAGGTGCCGGGGACCCCACTCCGACACCCACGACCCCAAGGACCCCTTTTAGGACGCCTTATTATATACGCCAGGCAGGGGATATCGTAGTCCTGTTCTTGTCTAAACGCCTGGAACTACAGGGCTGTCTTAACTATTAATATGAATATAAAATTAGTATAACCTCCGGTGTGGCCGGTGCCCAGCAGTGGATGTCACGAAATATAAACTATCCTATCTCTCAAATTGGACGAAATTACTTATAAATGCCAACTTTTGTGAATATCGGTAGCCTTGGTGAATAGTTCATTGGGAATGTGTTTGAATGAATGTTTATCATGATACTGGATTTTTATATATTAAGATTT
Organism: Conopomorpha cramerella; assembly: GCA_012932125.1. Lineage (NCBI taxonomy): Eukaryota > Metazoa > Arthropoda > Insecta > Lepidoptera > Gracillariidae > Conopomorpha > Conopomorpha cramerella. Next base: position 9,083 of record SJJU01000260.1, read on the forward strand.
CGATTTTTTTTTTATATTGTGTTTCAGTTGAGAAAACTTGAGATAAATAAAATCCATTTGTATCTCATCGCATCCCGCGCAAATGTACAATATTATATTGACAGCAGTACCTGACGGACTGATTGATTTCTTTGACTGGTCTGACAAGTCTGACATACCTTTGTTGTTTCTGTACAGTGCGTGCTTGTTCAATTATTGTAAATTACATTATATGTTGTGAATTCCGCGTAGTAATAAATTGCCAAGGTTTTAACAAATATTAATTCCATTAGGCCCCGATAAAATACAAGAGAAATGGTCTAACATCTGTTCTAATGCCCAAACAAATAATCAAAATCTGTCACTTTTTCCACAAGTTTCTTCTGTATTAGTAATTATGTCGCAAGATAACTCACAGAAACCTGGCCAAGCTGCATTAGAAAACATGAAACTGTTAAAAGCAGAAAGTGCTGTGTTCAAAGTTCCTAAAGTACCAATTAAGAAGGCCGATAAACAGAAAACAAGTGTCTTAGACGAGGATGTCTATGTTGAGGTAAATATTATACAGGTGGATGGTATTTTTTTTTAAATAAAAGCTTTGCTTGTTCTAGTATGTCAGTTCTCTGGAATGATGAAGTCTTCAACTTACAAATAATAAAAGAAAATGACCAGATTAAGTATACAAAAGTACTCTAGATAAGAAAATAACAATAAGCATTAAAAAGAATGAACTTTACATTTATTACTAGCGGTCACAGCAAACATTTGTTTTGCTATAATAAGTTGCCTTTGTACCCTGTGTATTGGGAGAAATACAACTGGTAGATGCAGGAAAAATAGATAGTAGCCAATTCTCAGACCTGAATATGTATATAAAATTTGGTAAAAATCGGTCTCGGTCTAAAACCTTTTCGTGGGAGTATGGTAACTAACATTGTGATATGGAAATTTTATATATTAGATGTTCATAAAGCTCGGTCATCAAGAATGCAGTATATAATTTGCTGTTTTTGCTAATTGTGTTTAACCCTTTAAGCTCCAAAACCCTGATTAATTAGGAAAGCATGCAGATTCTTCACAAAGTCATTGATAAAACCTTTATATTCTTTGAAAGAGTCAATGGCAGCTCTTGCGTTCCAATAAAATCACACAAAAAATAGTTTGATAGTTGGTTCTCATCTGCTGTTTAGTTGTTAAATATTGTTAATGAGTATAATTGTGAATTTCTTTAAAATAAAGAGCGTCTGTGGTTCAGTTGGTCGGACACTTGACTTGTAACCGGGAGGTCCCGGGTTCGAGTCCGGCTACTGGACGTGTACCAATGGGACTCTTTATTTCAGAGCCCATGTACGCACGCTCGTACGGTGAAGGGACAACATTGTGATGAAACCCGCACACACAAGGTGTAGTGAACCCTATAACGGCGATGGGACTCCCCCTGTCTGTTGGGTAAATACCGCTTGGTGAACATGGTACTGCTTAGCAAGTGCCTCTGCCTACCCCTCTTGGGATAAAGGTGTGATTTTTTTTTTTTTTTTTTATTTATTCTTTAAAATATATTGCAAAATTTAAAAAAGCCCCGATTTTAAAATGTTTGTGGTTGCCCTTTCATTTGATACCCCACTTGAACATATTTGTAAGTTGACTTTTTTCCTCACTTTCAACTCTCGTAACTTTTGAACAAAGTATCTCATTTGGATTTAATAAACAGAGATTTAATATCTAGATATTTGTGTTGTGCTCTTTCATTTGGTCGGTCATATTTACTCAAGTAAAATTTTTCATCGCCACTAAATTGAAATCGGTTATTTGTTTGAGAGCTATGATGCCACAGACAAGGGGTTAAAAACAGTGTCAGTGACCTATACTATGTATTTAGAACAAAAAAAGTGCTTTTAATACCATATATGTAATTGCATTTATGTTTCAGGGTATTGCCAAGATCATACAGCGTGATTTCTTTCCTGATTTGGAAAAGCTAAATGCCCAAAATGATTTCTTAGAAGCTACAGAAAATAAAGACTATGACAGGTTGAGAGAAATTACAAGAAAATATAGTGGGCAAAGGCCTCCCACTGAGCCTTGTAAGTATAAAGAGTTTTAAAAGAACCTTGAGCAATGGTCTTCAAAATGTTGTTGTGCTTGTTAATATGAATTAAGATTACTGTGGCGACGATTTGGGGAAATTAAAGAAAAAATCAGTTCCCATACAAAATGTGCCCTGAGGCAAAAATTTGTATTGATGTTTTTTTCATTTCCCTCATTTCTTCTCTCTATACTACTTCTACACTATAGGTATTGAATGCAAATTGATACTCGGGGTAGAAAGGTCGTAAAAGTCACTTTTGGTCAAATTGAGTTTTGAATGCTGGCTTATGCAGAATTTTCCGCTCTATCGATTGGTCTATATAATGGTAAGTTGATGATATGGTGTATACGACCTTTCTACCTCGAGGTATCAAACATTTGATGTTCCCGAGCAATAGTCTTAGAAATGATGTTGGACTCGTCAAAATGAACAACTATTACTATGGCAATAATGTTTGGAAAAAAATAAAAAAAGACAAATCCACACACAACAATAACTTTTTTCCTTGGAAGATGTGACATTTTGTGTGGGGTTGGAACACTGGATTGAATAATAAAAAAAAATATTTTTTTTTCAGATAACTCTCCCGCAACATTTGACACTCCAGAAATAGACAGACCTCAATCCCCCACAATGGACACTATAAGACAACCAAGATTGGATCATCAAGCTGGCACCAAAGCTAAGGATATAACAGACAACCATACATTAGGTATGTTATCTACACACATCAAAAGTGTCTAGGGATCAAGTACATTTTAGAAGATTGCAATCAAGAATATATTTTATAAAAACTGAATTCATTCATAATTTATTCGAAATGTGGTGATAAGTCATTATATACATACAGGCATGGGGAATTAGGTAGGAGGCCAATCCAGAAGATTAGATTTGATTTAAATCAATTAGATTTTTTTAGAGGTAAAAATGTTCTTGATCCCTAGACACTTGATGTGTGTATATTAAAATTAAGGAGTAAAGATTTGTTTGGATTGAAGAGGCTCCGAAACAACTTGACCAATTTGATGAAAAATACAATGTTGCCAGTTCCACTATCCCTTGTGAACATAGGCTATATTTTATCCCGAAACCCCTCCCACGGGATGAAAAAAAAATTACGTGAGTAACACCACACGGGACAGCTAGTACTCGTATTACAAACATTTACTGTCCATCTTGTAAAGGTGACTCTTACTTATGGCTAGGCATAAAAAGCTTTAGTGTTGAAAGCTTTATTAAAAAAAACCATAATAAGTTATACGTTTATGTGAATCGTGGACGTTTGCTTAGCTAGTACCTACCCTGCAGTAGCGTGCACTGACTTTTACGACAAGGGAGGCAGTAACCCCCAAGGATTGACACCTATGTATAGATTACGAAATATAGGTACTCACATATCTACTCACAACTCTCTCTTACAAACAACAAAAAAGATCTAGCAATAACTATTATTAGGTCGGGTAGCGAAAATACTAAGGTAGGCAGTGTCTTTTTGCCTATATGGTGTGCACGCCATTGCTACCCTGCTATGGGATTATGGCGCGAAGTATATGTATTGTTTTAATCTGTGAATCTGCAGAAAGCAAATAAATATCTGAAAAAGAATAAATCACAGTCTCTCACGATTAACACTGCCGACAACGTAATGTTGTTTTCGTTGTGCGACAAGGAGAGCTCTGAATAGGTGGTATAGTGCTTTCACTGTCACACACTGTATACAATATTACTTTAATAGTTCGTGGTAAGGGGCCAGGTTGAACTTTTTCCCCCGCGAGTTTTAATTTAATAATACCCGGTTTAAACTTTTAGTAAAATTTCCATTCGTATTTCTTTAAAATATGATTTAATTTCAGATTCATTCCTCTCAACGCATACAAGCGAAGACAACGCTAGTTATGACAAAATTATCGCCCTCGAAGACAAGAAGCGTACTAACAAACACGCCTCTCAGTTCGAGGCAGAGGTGACCTCCGCTACCCTCGCCTTAACAGCCGTGGAACTGCCCAGCATCGAGCAGCAAGCTGATCAGATTCATAGACCAGATGAGGTATGTTCGAGGAGCGGATAAACAGAGTCAAAGAGGACTCTTTAAACAAATTTGGCACTATGACATAGAAGTCACTACTAGTTTCTGTGATTTATTTATTTATTTAAAGCTTACAAAACGGGCTTATAGTCCAACAAATATAATAACCAAACATTATACACCCAGTGTACTGGGCTATATCCCTAAGCATGTAAGCATGACATGCATTAAATTAGAGGGCTTAACAATAACAAATTATAATTTAATTGATTTAGAATATCAATTACAATAGTTAGTAGTAAGTAGTTTATAAATTAAGATTATATAATAATTATTAATAATTGTGAGATGAGATGAAGACTTAACTGTAGCACTTAATTTATATAATTTGTAGAACTGTTTTTGTAACAATATCCTATAAATTATATTATATTATCAAGATTTAATATTGATTGAAGTTTAAGAATATTTAATGCGTTTAAACTCTCTACGCCCCCTTACGTCCGGACATTAATGAGGTACCTACTGTTATTTTTTTATTTGTTATTTATTTCTATCTTTGACCGAAACTTCTTGAAACAACTTCAATTAATATTAAATAGTGTCACGTGGTAAAAACACACATTGATGTATTTATGATGAATGGGCATATAGAGAGAATGGATGAAAGGCGATTGACGAAAGAGATTTATATGGGTGATGTAATGGGCCGGGTGAGTAGAGGTCGCCCCAGAAGAACATATACAGACCAGATTGGTGATGTCCTGGCCGAAGGTGGCGTGAAAAGTACCCGAAACCGAAGGTCATGTATGAAAAGATGTATGAATGTAGATGAAGCGAAAGGGGTATGCCAAGACCGTGACAAATGGAGATCTGTAGTCTCTGCCTACCCCTCTGGGAGACAGGCGTGAAGTGTATGTATGTATGTATGATGTATTTACGATGTCTTATTGACAATCACCTAATAACGCTTCACAAGATACTGCATTCTCGACTTAACTGTCCATAATTATTACGTAGTATTAATATCAACACTAGAATTTGACGGGCCCGTTGGTAGTGGTCAGCATGTCTGCCTCTGCTCCATAGGGCCGTGGGTTCGATTCCCACCGCTGGCAAGTATTTAGTTGAATGAGCTTTTAAGTACTTGTTGGATGTGTCTGGGTGTTTTATTTATATAAGTATGTATTTAAATGAGAAAAAAAAAAGTATTTAAGTAAGTGTATTTCGTTGTCTGATTTCCATAACACAAGTGCTTTAGCTACTTAACATGGGATGAAGGCAATGTGTGTGTTGTTGTAAAATATTTATTTTATTTATTTATTTATAAATTTCTACTCGTAGGAAGAGTCCAACCTTTGCATTACAAGTATACAAAAATAATACTTCCTTTTACAATCCCGTAGTTCGAATGTGTCGCACCTACAACGAAAATAATCATGCTCTGGATATATTCAATCATAACTTGTCTACATTTAAGAAATGCGTGAGAAAAGTCATTTTGTAGCTCTTAACCCTTTACTAATTTTGAACCTTAGTCCATTTAAATACGAAAAGTCTAAAATCAATGAATCCCAGACAAACCCTCTGCCTGTCAAAGGGTTAAACTAAATTATTCTTAAACTTTATTATCTTTTTATGCTATATAAACATAACAATTATATGAATTTTTTAGTAGCTGATTGGGTATTGCCTATATCATTAATCTCTGTTTCTTCTCATTTAAGTCTACCTGAACTAGGTTCTTTATTGAGAACCTGTATCTCAGGCAAAAAATATACAATGCTTAGAATAAAATATAAACGTCTTAGTAATTAGGTAATTACTAAGATAAGTAAGCATACGCGTAGTAAAATATTTTTTTATTGCATTGTAAGTTTTTATTGCATTAATTGCATTTTATTTGCAATAATAAAATGCTTATTTTAAAATAAAATGTGCATTATACATAATTCTTATAACTAACTATCATAATCTATGTTATTAATAAATCTTTGTTCAGCAAATTTTCTAGCTGGACAAGTTGCGTCACCGGTCGGATGGTTCTGCTTTTTAAAACGCTGGCACGTGGCGCAACTACTGACTTGCTCTTGTTGTTGCAATCAGTTACTGAGTGACCTGCTTCGGCACAATGACCGCACATATTTTCTGCTTCTCGGCAGAATTTTGCCACGTGTCCGCTGACACTTAAAGCAACGAGATACAAATGTTAAGTCCTTGACGGCACACGACGACCAATTTACGTATATCGCTACGTCCTCAGTGAACAAATTGATGCGATGCGTTGCGGATACGATGCGGTGCGGATTTACTGCGATCCGTTACGGATCGGATGGGGTGTCCTGCCTGAACTTGACATTTCGCGTGAAGTTGCGTTTTCCAACAAACATGTCTAGGCTCCGTCGTATTATTTTGTCAGAAAACTCATATTTAAAGTAATTACCCTTCGCTATATGCAAGAATGTTGTGCCGTCTACATTTGATTATATTGTAAATAAAATAAAAAACGAAATTGAAATTGTTTGTTTTGATGTTTCGTACGAAATTCGTCCGAAAATCGCGAGCCAAATTGACATTTCCGCAACGCAACTACTCGTACGAATGTCAGTCAGAAAGACGTAGGACACTTGTATTGATTACGAAGATTTGAAATTGACAGCTTGCGTTCGTGCGGACATCGCATCGGACCGCATCGTATCAAATTGTTCACTGAGGACGTAGGGTATTTTGTCTTGACGGATGAGAATCTTACGGATGGCTGGAAAACTTCAATAATATACGTGCAAAAAGGGGCCGTTTTCTTGCATGACTTATGGCTAAGTTTAAAAAAAAATACACATCACGCCTTTAATCCCTAAGAGGGGTAGGCAAAGGCACTTGCTAAAGCAAGTACCCACGGTTCACCGGCTGAGTTTCAGAGAGGTCATAAACTGTTCTTTTGTCATTTTCTAATCCTTTGCGGCTATATTTTGCTCATAGATGCAGTCAAATACTTCCGTCTCGCTTTAAGCTGATGGGACACCAATAACCATTATTCTAGGTCTACCTTTCAAAGGCTCCTCTACTTTAAGGTCTAATGAATGCAGCTGTTTATTCTGTTTTAATTTGTCCACGTCTGATTTTGAGTCTGTGCTTATTAGGACACCTCCATTTCGCACCTTCCTTACGCTTCGGACATGTAACTCTTCTGGGTTAATAATTTCTTGAATGAGTTTTTGCGTATCTTCACTCATCTTAGTTTTGTCAGAAGGATAAATGACAACTGTGCTCATTTTCTTGGGTTTGACATAATTGTTGGGCCCCTTTTTTACCATGTCGGCAAATGAGGCATTGTCTGTTTGTGGCATTACGGTATTAAAAGCACTACAAGACTCCTGTAATGTTTCGTTGAGACTTCTAAAACAATCTGCTATATTTAGCTGTTCCTTTAGGTGTTCAATTGTAGTGTGGGTAATTTTAGCTTGTTGTTTAAGGGCTTGATACTGGACCGCCATATCAGACGTGCCATTAACTAATTTGCGGCATACATTATTTATTTTCATTTTTTGCTCGGTATTCATTTTACTTTCTCCGGCAGTATTGCAAACTTCGTTCAGGAGCAATTCGATTGATTTCATCCATCTGGACAGTTCTGAAGTGGAGACACATTCTAGAGTAGAGTGAACCGCGATTATTTTCTGGACGATTACTTTTGTTTTAAAGTCATAAATGACGTTCATCAATCTTTGTGTTATTCTACTGTATATCTGTATGTTATAACACTTATAAAGATGAAATAAAGAAACTTTGACTTTGACTTAGTAGACGGCGGTTGAGATTGCTTGATGCTAGGGTGACTGTCGTGTAACGGGTTGACAGGGGCGTCGTCGGCTCGGGCTGGCTGTGGCGGAGGACTACGAGCAGTCCTCCTGCTGCGGCCGAAAGGACTTTCCTCCACTTCGTAATTTGATTTCAATATTCGAGAGAGATACTATATTCTCTATGTACACATAGTTTCGCACAAGGTCAGATTCGCTGAGCACACTTTGACACAGTTTTCCCGATGAAATGCTTAGACGACGAAAAATAAATGTATAAAGAAATATTTATTATTTAAGTATTTTACACACTGTCCAGCTAAACGGCTCTATTACCAGATAGAAGTTGTTTCAAGAAGTTTCGGTCAAAGATGGTTACACCGTAGCGTCATCTTTTTAGGAAATGACAAACTAACTTAAATAAAAAAAAATAACAATGTAGAGAGTTTAAACGCATTAAATATCGCCTAACTATCTTAAGATTTTCATCCGGGTATATCGGCGCGAAAAAGGTCCACTTTTGACCACGACTCATGCAACTGTATCCAAACGTCGAGTACAAACTAAAGTAAGCATCTAGCTTTTTTTATAAAATTCACGCCGATATACCCCGTACCCCGTTCTCACCACCCCAGCCCAACTTTTCCAAGCCGTGTGGTGACGGCGAATAGAATACATGTGTCACCACCCCCATGGGGGTCGTAAGAGACGACCGAGGGAGCTCTCCAGAGGACGGACAGCAGCGCTCTCTGTGAGTTAAACCACAACACCACTGCGATCGCCAACCTGCCTGCCAAGCGTGGCGATTACTGGCATTTCAGCCCAAATGACGGATCTCATTGGGGGAGGCCCTCGTCCAGCAGTGGACGTTATGTGGCTGATGATGATACCCCGTTAAAAACTAAAATAAAATGTCTGTGCGCGTTTCGTTACATTAAAATCTATATATACACAGGTGCAAACATGGAAATACCGGGCCAAAAACTTCATAATGTACGTGCCTGACGGCAGCTCGTCGCAGCCGAGGCCGGCGAAGGCGGAGCTCCTGCGACACAACACGAGGCTCAACGTGGACCCCTTCGACCACACACGCTCCAAACAGGCTATCAGCGACTTGGCCAAGTCACAGGTTAGTGATGTTTTTCTTAAAAAAAAATACATTTCACGCCTTTTAATCCCAAAGCGGAGTAGGCAGAGGCACTTGTTAAAGCAAATGCCCACGGTTCACCGAGCGTATTTAACCCAAACGTGACAGGGGGTGAGCCCATCGCTGTTATAGGGTTCACACACCTTGTGGTGTGCGGGTTTCATCACGATGTTGTCCTTCACCGTACGAGCGTTGCGTTGCGTACATTGGCTCTGAAAAAGAGTCCCATTGGTACACGTCCAGTAGCCGGACTCGAACCCGCGACCTCCCGGCTACGAGTCAAGTATCCGACCAACTGGACTACAGACGCTCTCGTTGGCTTCCCAAATAAATAAAATAAAAATAATTAAACTAAAATTTCCCAGAACACAGCGATATCGGGTAAGATCGGCGTGGACGGCACGCTGGCGGCGGCGGCGGCGGCGGCGGGTCAGCGCGGCTCGCCGGCGTACTCGCTGCTGGGCACGCCGTCGCCGCGCCCCGGCGCCGCCGCCGACGCCTCGCCGCTCATGACCTGGGGCGAGATCGAGGGCACGCCCTTCAGGCTCGACGGCGGTGACACACCACTGCCGGCGTAAGTACTACATACTAGAAAGGACCCCGAGCAATGGTTTTAGAAACGTTGTAGGTCTCGACATTATGAACAACTTTTACTAGGGTGTATTATCACCAGAGAAACAAGAAAAAAATACATTAAACTGTCATACATTTGTCTATTTTGTTTGGAGACGAAAACATTTATTTTTTCATTTCCCAGCATTTGTCGCCATAGTAAAATTTGGTCATTTGACTAACAACATTTCTAAGACTGTAGTAATGCGCATAATTTTTAATGATGTTTTGAATCCTATTCAATTTACAATAGTTTATTTTTAAAAGACTTTATTTAACTTTCTCCACTCTTCCTGATTTTCCGCTGATGTCCACCATATTTTGGAAAAAGGGAAGAGCCCTGCAGTGGGATCCAATAGGCTATTAATAATAATAATAATTATTATTATTTAACTTGCAATCTATGTATTACATAGGTATTGTTGTTCGGTTCGAATCTTGCAGCAGATTTCCTCAACCGACAGAACTGAAATGTTATATACTCGTACATGTTCAGTTCGGATGACATTTGTCTAAATTCAACATGGTCCAACATGGCGGACTTATTATTTTTAATGTACCTTTTCAATATCGGTATCTAACATACTTTTCCAGTTGCCTTGCCCTTTCTTGTTAGGCTTAACACGAAAAGGAATGTTATGTCTCTCTAAATCAAATATTCGGGACTTTATTTACCCATTTTAAGAAGAGCTTGTTTTTTAAAAAGCTATTAATGCATTGGCAGTGTGGGTTCCGGTGCGGGATACCGCATGCTGGAGGGCGGCGCCCGAGAACGCATCGCGCTGCAGCTCGCTGAACAAGTGGCCAAGAAGCGTCGGCCCACCACGCCGCGACTCCTAACACCTTCACCCAGGTACCTATATAACTATATTTTAACCCTCTAAACTCTGTTTTCTAATTCACTGCCACCTTGGGATGCCATTACAATGAACCGTTTTTGTAACGCTAGAATTTCGAATCATTCAATATAACATTTTAAAAGGAATATATAATATTCCTTTTTGAACTCATCCAATGGTTGGTAAACGCTGGAACGTCACTTTGACTTGACTTACTTGACTTAATTCCTTTATTCCCTCAGCAGGGACATAGGGCTCGCACAACATTCTTCCACTCGGACCGGTCTTGAGCAGCAACCACCAGATCTTCCCACTTCAGACCTGCTAGATCCGCCTCCTTCTTCACTGAGCGACGCCATGTGGATCTAGGGCGGCCAACTTTACGCTTTCCTGCCGGCTGCCACGACAGAGCCTGTTTTGGAGGATACTCTTCCGATCTTCTGAGCGTGGGTCCAATCCAACGCCACTTCCTTGTCCGGATTTCGTCATCGATGGGTCTTTGTCTTGTCAGTCTCCATAGGTCGGTGTTCCTTATTGTTCGGGGCCAGAAAATTCCCAAAATGCGCCTTAAGCATTTGTTAACAAATACTTGCAGCTGGTGGGAGAGGTCCTTTCTGACATACCACGTCTCACAACCATATAGTAAGACTGACTTGACGTTTGATTCGAAGATCCTCAATTTAGTGCGTCGGGTGATAATGTGGGAACTCCAAACAGGCTTTAATTGGGCGTATGCAGCACGAGCCTTGTTGATACGGGCCTCTATGTCCAGGTCTGTTCCACCTTGCGGGCTCACAACACCCCAAAGATAGGTGAACTTGTGGACCCGCTCGATACTCTCGCCGTTGATTAAGAGAGGCTGGGTGTCAACGGTGTGGAGGCGCATCTCCTTCGTTTAGCGCAGTTGACGCGCAATCCTTCCTGGGCAGCCTCTTTAACGAGATCATCGGCCTTGGTCTGTAGGTGATCACGGGATTTGGAGAGCAGACATAGGTCGTCTGCAAAGTCTATGTCTTCGAGGTGTTGTCCCTGAGACCAGGGAAGGCCTCTGCATTCCTTGCAGACAACTCTCCGCATCACGTCGTCCAAGACTATGAGGAACAGAAGAGGAGACAGCAGGCATCCTTGCTTCACGCCAGCGGTTACGTGGATTGGGTCGGTCAGTTGTCCTCTGTGCAGCACTCTGCATGTTGATCCCTCATACAGGCCCCTGATGATGTGAATTATCTTCTCAGGAATTCCTCGCGATTTTAGAATTCGCCAGATACTGTGCCATTTCACACTAATGACAGAGCGAGACACATGATTGCTCAGACCAAAAATAACTACATAGATTTCCAATTAGAAACTAACGTATACGATAAAATAATTATGGACGACATGGTACTGAGAGTATGAGAAGATATCTTCTGTCCCTTACTGCGTAGCAGGGTACCTCTGGATCCAAACTGACAAATTAGTGGTAAAAGTGACAGTTTGGATACAGAAGTACATCATTTTCCATAAATGTTGGTGACAAGGAGACAGAGTGAAGGTGGTACGTGGCTTGCAAGTCTAGTTGTGTTTGGTCTGTGCATGATTGGTAGTTTTTGTGGCACTGAATTAGAGTATAGAGGAGATATATCGCTTCGTAATGATGAATGAACTATATGAACCAACTAGATGTACCGCGCGGTTTTACTCGCGTTTTCTTTTATTCCTTCGTCAAGTAGCTTTTATTCGTTACAAACATACATCCATACAATTCAGGAAAGAATATATAATATTATAACAAAGAATGCATTAATTTGGACCAAATTTGATTACCATAAAAACGGTTCTAGTGAGTTAATCTTAAAAGATAGACATATACTGTCGTAGATATTTTTTTAGATCATTTTAAGAGGAATAATTCTTTCATACATATATTTTTGGTATCTTGAACCTTTTTCGCAGCGCACGCAACGGAAGCCCTCGAGAAAGAATAATTTCCCCCGTTTTTTGCACATATTCCATTATTTCTTCGCTCCTAATAGTTGCAGCGTGATCTTATATAGCCAATAACCTTCCTCGATAAATGGTCTATTCAACACAAAAATAATCTTTCAATTCGAATCACTAGTTCCTGAGATTATCGCGTACAAAGAAACAAACAAACTCTTCAGCTGTATAATGTTAGTATAGATGAGAGTGAGGAAATCTGTCAAATGTAATTGTACAATTTGATGAACCAATATTGCCTTTGGGTCAAGCGACACTAGCGCCATTAAAAAAGTTTAGATATTGAGAATTTTATTACTTCTGTGTTAAACTTCCAAATTTACGTCTATTTTAAAATCAGAAGAGTTTATTTAAACGAATTAACGTCAGGCATTATTTAAGTAGTTACTATAAAATATTTTTATTTGATACGTCGTGAGCTTTACCTCCCTTTACCCCACGTTCTCGTACCTCAGGCGGTGACTAGCCCTTCCGCGCATTATACCACATAGTCTGTCTACTAAACACTGTGTATACATTTAAACCCTTCTAGTTTCAGATCAAACACAGAGCGTCTAGCCAGCATGTCACCGGCAGCTAGAAGGTTAGCAACGAAGCACCTCATGTCACCTCACAGATCAAGGCTCACGCCCAGCAGTATGGGCATATTCTCCAAAACACCTACTCCCAAGAGAACGCCAAAGCAAACAAGGACACCGCTGGTGGCAACACCGAACACCAACAAGAAGATGGCAACACCAACCAATGCTAGCAACTTAACAAACAGTGTCGAAACTACCGAGAATTTGACTGACAATCTATTGCAAATCAATGTTACAAAACGAGATAGGTTAAAAGCGCAAGATTTCTTCAAATGATTTATTGTTAAGATATCTGTAAATACTTGCACTATGAATATAGGTAAATTATTTTGTGACTTGCGTAATATTTTATTTACTTACCACACATTTATGAGGGTTATCCTTTGTTCGCCTGTACGCGCAAATAATTAGCCACAAGTCAAGGAGCTTGCTAGCTTCGAGTTTTTTTTTAATGATTGGGTCATCAACTTTTTGTGTTTACCTACGATCTTGAAAATATTGATAACCCAATGGGGTAGAAAACTCATGAACTAATGGCGCTAGTATAGCTTGACCCAAAACGGCACGATTGGTTGATCGATTGTCACTACAAGGTCATGAGACAGATTGCCTCACTGTCATTGGTCCATATGGGTCAAGCGTACAAAGCGCCACCTGCATTCAGCTTTGCGTTTTCTTCCCTATTATTTATAAAGTCCCGGAAGTGTTACGCTCCAGCAGTCCGTGACTCTACATAATCTATATATATATATAAAACTCAAAGTCGTGACTGATTCATTCATCACTGACTCAACAACGCCCCGCCCAAATCGTTAACCCTAGAAATCTAAAATTTTGCATACTAGTTCTTTTTATGTGTGTTAACGTGATATAAGAAAGAATTCTTCAATCCCTTTATACCCTAAGGGGGTAAAAATCTGGCTTTTATGACAAGGTAGGCAGTAATCCCCAAGGATTGACACCTATGTATAGGTGATTTGTCTTTACGAAACACAGGTACCTACCTATCTACTCACCCACAAAACACAGGACCTTCGTCAGCCTATATCGTGAGTACAACAAAACAAGATCTTGCAATAACTCTATTATTACGTCGGGTAGCCAAAATACTAAGGTAGGCAGTGTTTTTTTTTGCCTATATGGTGCGCACGCCACTGGTAAAAATGTATATGAGAAAAACCTTAAATGTAGATTTAGAGTTCTAAAACTTGGTTGTAGTACTGTTGAATAGAAATTAATACTGAAACGCGAATGAATTCTCGGGTTACCCACTTGTATATTATAAGGAATTAAAACGAACGCACCAATAAATAAATACCACTTTATTCCTACATAGGTCACGCGTTCTTCTTATTTGTGTACACATATTGTTTTAAATAGTAATCGCAAAACAATATGAGTATGAATATGTTGTGTGGCAGGAACATGAGGGACACCCACTTGGGGTACTCGCAGGACGGCTCCAGCAGGACGTGCCCGAAGTGGAGGATCAGCAGCAGGAATTGGAACTGTAAACAAATTCACAATGAGGTGTTAGTTAATTTCAGTGGATAGACCCACTGGTGGAGTAACGGGGAATTTATATTTATTACCTGTAGACCCACCTTGCAAAACTCAGGTTTTTTCCCCACAACTACCCATTATTACCCACTATAACCACTAACTGACCCGGCACACGTTGTTTTTTCAATATAAGTACATTAATAACGGTGCTTCTCTGCTATACTTACATATAACCTTCACTAAGAATCACTATCTCCGAAAAAACTGCATCCGTTGCGCAGTTGAGTATTGAGTATTGAGTTTTAAAGATCTAAGCATACATAGGGACATTGGTAGGCGACTTTGTTTTATATTATGTAGTGATGGCACTATCTACTAACACTTATCAATTTAGGATCATATTTTCCCTTTGTTAGAATGTAAGAATAATTAATTAATACACTTCACGCCTTTAATCCCAAAGCGGGGTAGGCAGAGGCACTTGCTAAAGCAAATACCCACGTTTCACCAAGCGTATTTAACCCAACGTGACAGGGGGTGAGCCTATCGCCGTTATAAGGTTCACATCACACACCTTGTGGTGTGCGGGTTCCATCACGATGTTGTCCTTCACCGTACGAGCGTTGCGCTGCGTACATAGGCTCTGAAAAAGAGTCCCATTGGTACACGTCCAGTAGCCGGACTCGAACCCGGGTCCATGACTTGTAATCTCCCGGTTACAAGTCAAGGATCCGACCAACTGGACCGCAGACGCTCTTTTAAGAGTATATGGACTTTATTGATATTGCAGATAAGACTTACGAATGATCGTCTGTGGCCTAGTGAGTGTGTGGTACTTGGATCTACAATCGAGAGGTTATAGGTTCGAGACCTGATGCACTGGGAGTGCATCAATGCCCTTTGTACGTACAAGGCTCATATGAAAGACAACATCGTAACGAAAGCCGCATAAGACAAGCGCTATGGACATGAACCATGAGATTACCACCTGTTATGTTGAGTTGAATAAATACCCTTCGTGAACCGTGACCTTGCCGTTTGCTTAGCAAGTGCCTCTGGCTATTTCGCTGTGGGAATTAAAGGCGTGAAGTGTATTTTTAATACTTACGATCTGAAGTTGAGTGATGTACTTCTTCCACCACCTGGAGAGTCCGGGGCGCACCACGGCCAGCAGGTAGTAGGCGTACATTATCATGTGCACGAACGAGTTGATGAAGCCAAGCATCACACCGTGCCCTCCTGAAACCATACAAAGACAAGGTAAGTTCGTATCAGTATTTTGAAAATGTTTGCGCGAAAACCAACTTTAGTGCATTTCCTTAACACTGTTAAAAAGTGGTAAAACTGACGTCTAATCCATGAAAATGTAAGGATACAAGTAACGACCGTATTGTCCAGGATGCTCAGTAACAACTCCTTCAAGGTTATAAAACTGTAGGACACTTCCTAGATGTGATGAAGTAGGTATTTCATTGAATAATTCTGAGTATTTTATGTTTAATTTCGGAAATAGGAAACAAAAACTTACTGATAAGTAGATTTGTTCTATTGCTGTAGACCGCCAGAGTACTTTTTCTGGTTTTCAAGTTTATTGTCTTGTGTTTTTTTTCTAAGAGGGAACTCTAACGGCGGTCAGATTTATTGTCCTGTTTGAGTTTAGTGGATTGCAATAGTACAGCGAGAAAAGACGGTGTCATATGCAAGTGGTTAAATCAAGTATTATATAGATGTTTCCAAGTTTGCCCATTACTATCGAGACAGTAACTGCTACCCACAGCTTAAAGCCTCTTCCGAGGCTCATCATCACCAGCCTATTTTCGTCCACTACTGGACATAATTATTGCATGCCACTGTGATTTATTTTCGGTTTCTTGCATCCAGCTTTAGTGATCACGTCCACTTTATCTGAGGGCGTTCTACACTCGACAGGAGAGTCCGACGTGACTTAAAATATTATTTCTCATACCTGGTACATATTTAGTTCCGATGAAGCCGAGCAGGCACATGCCGAGGTGGTGGTACACGTGCAGGAATGACACGTGCGTGAACTTTTTCCTCATCACGAAGAATAACTGCAAAGCAAGATGTAGGTACATAATTTATTAACTATCGTAAGAAGTCAGTAACTCACTCGGTTACTCAGTCACTATCGTAAGAAAATTGCGGCTTAGAACTTTTCTTGCAAGGGTGAAATACCTTTGTCCCCATGAGGCAGTGGCGTGCACTGGCTTTTACGACAAGGTAGGCAGTAATCCCCAAGGATTGACACCTATGTATAGGTTACTTGTATTTACGAAACACAGGTACCTACCTATCTACTCACCCACAAACACACAGGACCTTCGTTAGCCTATGTCGTGAGTACAACAAAAAAGGATCTAGCAATAACTCAATTATTAGGTCGGGTAGACAAAATACTAAGGTAGGCAGTGTCTTTTTGCCTATATGCTGTGCACACCACTGCCATGAGGACAGGGGAACTTTTACTTAGACTTACATTCAACTTATACATAGATGTACGGACTGTGAACGGTAGGTATGTAGGTAGTACTACCATACTACCAGTGGTGTGGACTGGCTTTTACATCAAGGCAGGCAGTAATCCCCATGGATTGACATCTATGTATAGGTAACTTGTCTTTACGAAACAGAGCTGCTAAACCTTATCTACCATTACCTAGTCTATGTCGTGAGTACAACAAAAAAGGATCTAGAAATAACTCTATTATTAGGTCGGGTAGCCAAAATACTAAGGTAGGCATACTACCTGTCTCTTGTCTGTAAAAGTTCCTTTAAGTAGATCAATCTTTAAAAAACCTAACATAAATAAGTAGGTACTCACCGTATCAAGGAGGTCAGCAATCTTGATCATATAATACATCCATACACAGTTAACCACTTTCAACTCAAGTGGCGTAGTGTCGTGGTTCATCTTCTGACACCATACGCTGTAGTAGCCCGGAAGGTACAGGAGAAAGAGGCACTGCAAATAAGTACATAAACAGAGGTGTGAAGTAGGTCCTCATCATCAGCCACATGACGTGAAGTGTGAAGTAGGTACAGTAATATATTCCTATTCCCTTGTATGTATCATATTTTGAATAGTCGGTAATTTTAGAAGAGTACAAACTTCATATTATTATCGAATTTTTGACCGCACATCCTCGATAAGAACGTGGGATAGGACAATTTAGCTACACCTACACATATCGATAAAGTCCTTGGTGAGTAACCTACTAATTATACTGTTACTAGATGATGCAGATGATACCTCGTACTCCTTTCCAGCTAATAGCTTGTTGGATAGCACAACGTGTCCCCAAAAACGGTATTTTAAGTCATGATTCTAAGGATATATTTATATATGTAACATCTACTATATTAGAATAATAATCTGCACCATAATAATATCATCATGTCAGACCAACGACATCCACTGCTGGTCATAGGCCTCTCCAAGGCGCCCCATAATAATATAAAGTTGTAAGGTAGCAGACATAACAAAATTACAGACAAATTGAGAACCTTTGATGTTGATTAAAAAGGTTTTGAAATGTCAACACCTTACGCTCTTCTGCTGCAGCGACGACAGTTTCAACAAACAATCCCACGATCTGTGGTGCAACTTCTGACATGATGAAACTGTACATCTCACCATTGGAAACCCACTGTGAGTTGGCATATATCATCTGCCGTTATAGGGTTTGTATACCGTTCGTATGCAAGGACGTGACATTATGTATTGTATAATAGGTATCGTAGCCCCGTGTTCATAAGATCTGATGTATGTAATGTAATAATCTGACCTAACCATACGTTTTGCAGTTTATCAACTAGTACTACAAAATGTGGATATTAATGACTTAAACCTCACCTCGAAAGCCAGATATCCGCACAGGAACACCTGTACGGCATTGTATAGTATAAGCAGCTTCTTAATCTGGAAGGGCTCCCGGTTCTGCATGAAGGCTGGACCCCACTCGTGCACCGTCTTCCGGTACACGTACATTATGATTAGTATCGGCCATGGACTCGACACGAAGGGAAGCGGGTTGCTGCGGGGGTCTGCAACAGAAATCAAAGGTTTTATAAATCGACTAGGCGTTAGCTGACCCGGCGAACGTTATTTTGCCTCTACGAAGAAGCGTTGTTGGTCTCGTCAATATGGACAACTTTTACTGTGGCGACAACCATTTTACCATTGCTGGAGTTCCTTTTACACGCAGTATACGTCAAGCTCATTTCCCAGAGGGGTAGACAATAATAATTATATGACTACTAATATAATTAAATAGGTAATATATTTTAATAGGTTCCGAAACTTCTGGGCAAAATTCTGGCGTTGTGAAAATACACAAGTTAGGTAGCTACTTGCCATATATTATTATTATATTTAATATTATATTTATTTAGCCCGATTGGGAAACGCCCACTGCTGGGCAAAGGCCTCTCCCCAGGTCTTCCACTCCTCCCTATTATGGGACATCTCCTGCAACACTGGTAGATGTCGATCCAGGTGGTGCCGCCATCTCCGTCTGAATCGGCTTCGTCTGCGGTGTCCGTCGGTGGTCACCCAATGTTATGCACCATTACGCCCGCGACAACTAGGTAATAGCATCAACGAAGCATCATTCATATTACTGTGCTATGTAGTTTCGATATTACGAGTATACCGAATCAGTAAGTCAGTTACTAAAAAAGGGAGCGTCTGTGGTCCAGTTGGTCGGACACTTGACTTGTAACCAGGAGGTCCCGGGTTCGAGTCCGGCTACTGGACGTGTACCAATGGGACTCTTTTTCAGAGCCTATGTACGCAACGCAACGCTCGTACGGTGAAGGACAACATCGTGATGAAACCCGCACACCACAAGGTGTGTGAACCCTATAACGGCGATGGGCTCACCCCCTGTCACGTTGGGTTAAATACGCTTGGTGAACCGTGGGTACTTGCTTTAGCAAGTGCCTCTGCCTACCGCTCTTTGGGATTAAAGGCGTGAAGTGTATTTATTTTTATTTTATTTTTTTATTTTTTACTAAAAAAACACCTTCTTCTATCTTATAAAAATCATGTTAATTTCTAAAGTTGAATTTTACATCAGCAAGGTAAAATTTTGTTGAATCACGTTACGTTCTACCTACATGACTAACGGTACTTCAAAAATGCAAAATAATGCACTCGCGTTCACTGCATTAAACATAACTGACTGATGTAAGAACATATTGACCTGCATGCATTTCTGTGAATATGCTCTTTCAGCCAGACAAGACAATTTCGGGATAACATTTTAAAAACCTATATTAGGTACCTAATCCTTTATACATATAATAAGAGTAGTAGACGCCCCGCGATTTCATTCGCGAACATTCTTAGTCGAAGTTCGAAGTTATTTATTTTCACCTGTCTACACTTAGATAACTAAATTTAAAATTTAATTTCATCCACTTCCCTGAAATTTTGCATATCCACACGTTTAAATGGGATGACAATGCAATATTATAATAATATGGAGGTGTTCTGATGATGGAGTAACTCAGTAATTAAACGACACAAACCAATCGAGTTGGGCTTGTATGATTCGCCTTGGCGCATGCTTTTTATTTGTATAAAGGCTTGTTTTAAAGTGACTTAGCTATCGCTTTCTACTCGCATGTGGACGTTATAAAAATAAAACGTGTGTTGTCTTTTTCTGAGTGTCCCCGAAAATTTTAAAATTCTATTAACATTGAGATTTACAGAAAAGGGAATTTACCTTAACACTAATGAATGTTGATCGTTGTATATCAATGAACAATAAAATTACACATTCATTCTGTGCTACGTGTATACCTAACGGTTAACGCAAGTGTATAGGGTCAAAGTTCCTGAAAATCGCCCATGAATATTGTAATTCCTTGAGCATATTAATTAGGATTTATACATCTGCATATGGGTATATACTATGTTCAATCAAACACTAGACAATTGTTAGCGGTTTCACTCGTGTTTCGAAAATGTCATGAACGAAAGGAAATTGTGTCTCATATTAAAACTATTTAAAAAAATACAGTCATCATTAGCCCATACTTGTCCACTGCTGGACAGATGCCTCTCCAATTGCACATCACTGTGATCTGTTTTCGGCTTCTCGCATCCATCGCATCCAGCTTCTGCCAGCCATCTTGCATAAATCATCAGTCCACCTTGCCTCAGGACGTCCTATACTTCTGTCGGATCACTTCATTTCTGATTCGATCCTTCAGAGAAACGCCGAGCATAGCTCTTTCTATAGCAAGGTATACCTACATATTTTTGAACAACTTTGAGAACGGTGCCGTGTACTGAAATCGGTTCCGAAAGAACATGTTCATTGAATATGACCTTGGTTTTATACAAGTTCATCCGTAGGTCGATCCGTGGAGAAGAATCAGCTAGGTCATTCAACATCAGTTGAAGGTCCTGCAGCGTTTCTGCCGTTATGACGATGTCGTCTGCAAATCGCAAGTGAGAGATGTGTTCGCCATTGATGTTGATGCCACGTCCTTTCCAATGCAGCGTCTTGAACATATCCTCCATTGCATTTGTGAACAAAGTCCAGTCAACTTGGCAACGCTGCAGAGACTCCAGAACGGACCAGATCACAACCGAGTCAAAGGCCTTCTCATAGTCCACAAATGCTAGACACAGATTATATTCTTCAATTTTCTCTATGATCTGCCGCACTGTGTAGATGTGGTATATGGTGCCACAACCGCTCCGAAATCCAGCCTGCTCTGGAGGTTGAAATTCAAACTGGACAGCGTTAAAAATCTTTTGGAGCTCCCTCTATATCGGTTTACCACCAGCTTTCAACAGTTCTGTTGGTTGTAAGCTGTCTAAGAGCGATCCCAATTTCGCCAGCACTGACTTCTGGCAGATCCTCGGAGAAGTGGCGTGTTAATGTGGCTCTAGATTTCTTTCGGGATCAGGACGAGGTGCATGCGATGCGTATAACCGGCCATAGAAGTCTTCAACTTTCGTAAGGACTGACGGCTTCGAAGTAACGACTTCTCCACTTGCTGTGGTCAACTTCGCAAGGTGGCTTCTTCCAAGATATTGTACGAACACTTTTGACCCTCGATCCTGCTCAATCGCTCTTTCTATTGAAAGAGTATTGTGCCATCGGAGGTCGTGCCGCACGTGCTTACTGATCTCGTGGTTTAGAGCCCGCCTTGTGGTCGAAGTGACGGGCGGATTTTCACGTTAATTATCTGACCTGGGATACCATAACGATCTGGGATTTAAATTGAATTAATCAGCTGCCATTCTTCCAGGAATTTCATAGGCGTCAACTATGGGATCTGGAGATTTATTTAAGTTTATTCAGTCTATAAGCTAGTAACTCGTAACTGAAGCCCCATAATGACTTTATTAACGGGATTATAGGTAGGTAGTTACTGAGTGTAAATCTAAATTATAATTATGTGAAATCTGTGCACGCATACGGTAATGTCACCATCGTTGGTTAGGTACAGTTGGTTATGATTATAATATTATAATGTTTATGATTATATTATAATGTTTCAAGGCAAAATAAGAATGAAAAAATTCAATCTTCTGACATGATGTGAATTAATTGGCGGCTAGAACATTCCAATCCTTCCCAGGTACCCGTGAAGCACGTTAATGAATCACATAGTGTATACGAAACTACTAACTAGAGCCTGTAAGTATACCTACTTAATTATTTTGTTTGGGATCAATGTGTCTCTAAAGATTCATTCCTTTGAAAAAACAATAAAAAAGTAATAAAAACATAAAAGCATTGTTCACTGGCTCACGCGGTACGTACGCGCATCATAAATATTAGCCAAATGTAACCTCTAAAGTTTGTGATTTGTTTTGGTAGATTAGACGACAAAAAGATAAGCTGGTGTATTTTCCTTCGTTTTAATAATCGGTGAAAAATCTATAAAAAAGAACCGACTTCAGTTAGAAATATCTTCTTTCAACCAAAAAGTCATCAAAATCGTTTTATAAATGCCGATGTTATCCGCGAACAAGCCTACATAGCGTAAAATCGAAAATATTTTTTGGAATTCGCTTAAAAAGTAAACAGGTTGTTTTCTTCAGGTACAAAATGAGCTAAGGCACATGCGGTAACTACATCATTCGGCCCAGAAGGGTAATTCTAAAGTAATAGCAGTTTTTAAAATCAATGCTGTCATTTTAGTCCCAATAGAATTTAAAGACATAGTAAGTAGGTACCTATGCTACAGTAGATAGGTAGTTTTTTGGGACAAAATATAAAGGTAGGTTGAAAGTAAAATTTTAAGTAAAATCCAGGAGCATCTTAACTAATAATCGACGAAGAGATTGCTTATCGTAAATCTCGAGGTAAGTAAGTACTTATTCAAAATCTTAAAGATTACTTATCATTTTCATAGACACGTCCCGTCGGTTTAATTGCTAATAAAACTTGAGCTGCACTGCCCCTTATAAAGTGTTAATGAAGGTTTGTTACGAACTCACCTGCCAATTCATCGTTGACGTAATGGTAATACTCCGTTATA
This sequence comes from Conopomorpha cramerella, assembly GCA_012932125.1. Classification (NCBI taxonomy): domain Eukaryota; kingdom Metazoa; phylum Arthropoda; class Insecta; order Lepidoptera; family Gracillariidae; genus Conopomorpha; species Conopomorpha cramerella. The sequence goes on from SJJU01000260.1 coordinate 32,165, forward strand.
TTTTGAATGAGAGAGCCCATGGCTGCTTTTTAAGGTAATTCCTGAAACAAAAACAAAATGTTTTTGAAAACCTTGCTGTTATAAAAGTAAGGTAGGGTGGTAAGTACCCATATAACATACAACAAATTAGATAGAAGTCACTTCATTGGAAAAACCAGCTCTTCATCAATATTCAAGATTTCATACTGACCACGTTATGTCAATTTTTTTTTGAAAATCATAATTTTTTCCCATTGTAAAGATTATTTATACGAGTAAATAAGTAGAATTTTCTAATACAGTACGCCCACAATCGCGTAAAATGTCTAGAGAATGAATCAATGTGGAAAAAAATATAATTTTAGAATTGATTTATTTAAATGTTGACGTCCTATTTCACAGTACTCATAAGTTATTATAATATGGAGGTATGGAGGAATTCATTTATCATAATCATTTGGTTTAGTAGTAGTATACTATGATCTTGAATATGAATGAAATGGGATACTCATATGCTTCAGAACATAAAGCTTCTACCAAAACCACTAGGATAAAACATTCATGTCTTAATTCCTCCTTAGTTAGTCAACGTACTAATCTTTTCCTCTATGATAAGAGATAAGTACAGAAATGAAGATGCAATTATCCTGATTTTCATGCCTAAGTAATTTTGCGAGCGCAGTATTTTTTGGACCGATAAATACATAAATTACCCCCAACGAAATACTCCAAAAATATTGTTAAATTACAATATTCAACTAAGAAAACTCTCAACTCAACGAAATATTCAACGTTTTTAATTAACTACTCTTCTAAATATCATATGTCATACACACTTCCAGTGATTTGCAGTTACAGTTAACTCTCGATCCGATTAATTAGTTTAGTTACACGTCCAAAAAATAAAGAGTTTAGCGACACTTACCTCGCCCTACGTCTTCTCCAGCCGGTGTCCGCCACAGTATTAAGCAAGTTAACAAAGCGTGCCCAAGAATTACACAAGTAATTACTTAAATTTAATTAAAATATTTACGAAAAGCACGACGCAGCGACGAGCGGTGTCGGCTTTACTCCACCTTTACTTGCCTACAAAGAATTTTCGACACAAGAAATTATTATAATTCCCTTTTACACGGTTTTTTATTTCAGTAGATATACTTAGGTATGTAATAAGAAACTTTATTGTGTACAAAGTATTCTGTTCTATTCGTTTGTATGCATTTGAGGTTGATCAAGCGAAGTTACTACAATAAATGACTTGAAGCCGGCGAACGTTCAAATAGTCACTCCACTCGACGTACTTCATTAATAATACATTTCATGAAACGTCGGTAACGATGATAATGCTGAAATAATATTGTTTTATTACGAAATATGACGTGAACTACGGCGGATTCCCTGCATGTGGTAAGAGGCGACTATAATATAAGGAGACCTGAAGGTTGTGGATTGACCAGGCAGAGGCCTGGATGACCAGTTTTAGAATAACGGCCATAGAGGGAAGGCGTATGGTTAAGTAGTATGGTTTCGGAAGTCCGCCCCACACAGCAAGACCAGCTGATTACCCATAACATATTTATCCTTCATCGACATAGGTAATTATAAAAGGAATGGTGTTTAAGGCGACCTAAAATTGAGGAATATTTGGGATTCTCCATAGGCTATTATGCGACTTATATAATTATTATAATTCACCAGATAGAAATGTCTTACGTGATATTACGTTTTCATATGTTCGGCCCAAGATACACCATAGTTCAAGGATTTCATGTGCTCAGTGGTAGGTAATGTTCAATACGCTACAAGAACATAGACTCTAGATACCTATAGGTGATACGAATAAGGCGCATCGAAGGCTTGTTGTTCATGTACGATGTGTGAAGATACCAAAATGTAATAGATGCAAAAATCTAATCATATTTATATTAACCTGTAAGTTCATGTTTTTCATATCCTCCAGCTACTACAAACTATAAAAAGCCCTGTGGAAGATCGGTAGCGGGTATGGTCCCCTACGTTATACATAACCCCCCGAACGCTAGATATCGTATTAGGAGTATCACCGTAGTAAATTTGTACAAGTATAAGGATACAATAAAGGAATCGTAAGCAATTGAATCGAGCCTACAACCCATCAGCAGACTTTCATTGCCACTCACTAAACCCAACAGCTGAGATTCAACTATATTAGATACCCTATGCATGAGCTACATTGAATTAAATTTGACAACAAAATGTGGTGTTATACATTAACATAATAATACCGTAGTCTAACCAAGTCGAAGAGCCCAATTTTGCCGTAAGACTTTAAAGCGTAGGTATTTGTATGGGAAACATCTGTGCTTCCATCCATGCTTCATGTAAAACTGATGATACAGGAGACCCACTGATATTTGGATCTAAAGGTACTCAGTAAAGGTCAGCAAGGATACCACATTCATCCCGAGCTCTGACGTTCGAGCAAAACATGATCAAAACCTGCCATTTAAAAAAAGTTAATGTTTATCAAAACCAAATGTAAACAACAAACCATTTGTGGGTTTTGGAAATAATATGCCTTCCAAAGAGTTAGTAATATGCAACGTAGACTCTTCAGCCTTTTAAATTGCACCGCAAGACTAATCGCAGCTAACACCGTAAAATGTCGCCCAAACACACGAAACGTGATGCTTTCATACAAAATAATTGGTGATAGTGCTACTGATCCGGACGCTCCGCCCGTCCTCATCCTTCACGGGTTATTGTCCAACAAGAAAAACTGGTACGGCTTAGGAAAGACACTGTTAAACACCACTAGGCGCTCGGTGGTGACTGTGGACCTACGGAACCACGGCCAAAGCCCGCATTCGGGGACACACAGGTACGACGAAATGGCAGAAGACGTGTTACAGCTTTATGAAAAGTTGGCTATAACTCGAGCCAGCTTGATCGGGCACTGCATGGGCGGCAGGCTGTGCATGTATGTTGCTCTTACACAGGTCAGTTCAGTGCATAATGTTTAAATATTCGAGTTATTTTCTAGTATCTTTATTCCGCTAGTAGGTAGTAGAAATGCGGCCATTGCGGTTCATAAAAGGCGTGACTTTGAATGATAGAATAGGGCGTAGTGTGATAAGAAAAAAATGCAATGAAAAGTGGATGCTTTCATGGTTTGGGCATATGGAGAGGATGGATGACAGTCGATAACGAAAGATATTTACATAGGTGATGCCTTACATCACACACATAATCTGGGGCCGGGTGGTCGGTGTTTCGCCCCAGAAGGACTGGTGATATCCCCCCATCGACCAGATTGGTGATATCCCGATGAAAGATGACGTGAAAACTACTCGAAACGGGTGATCATGTAAGAAAATATGTATGATTGTAGATAAAGCAAAAGGAGTGTGTTAGGATCGTGACAAATATGTAATCAATAAAAAGAGATCTGTAATCTCTGCCTATCCCTCTGGGAGACAGGCATAAAGTGTATGTAGTACATATAAATAATTAAATAAATATGTAGTTAGTTGGTACGTATCTTTCATATTATATTCTATGGAATGATGGTTAAATACTTTTCGCGCATTTTTCACCCCAGGGTGGATTACTGGGGTGTATAGCGTGACTGAAATAACCCAATGTACCTATGGAGGCTCTCCACAGGTATGTTGTACTCACTTTCCACCTGTTAAACTGTGACATCAAATTTAGGTCCTACTAACAATTTTTTTCCATTGTTCAAGCCTAAAAAAGTGGCAGGTCTTCTAGTTGTAGACATTTCGCCGTTGTCGGTGCCGCCTGAATTCTACAAATACTATCCCGATCTTCTGCAAACGATGAAAAAAACGAAAATACCCGTCAAGAAAATACAAAAAGCACGGAAAGATGTCAAGAAACAGTTGAGATCTGTTATAAAAGATGATTACTTATTGAAACTGGTTGTAACTAACATCATAAAAAAGTCAGAGGGCGGTGTCGGATGGGCCTGCAACATAGACTCCTTAATAAAGAACTTCAAATACATCTCCAATTTTCCAACATCTAAAGGAAAGCAGTATCTTGGCCCTACGCTGTTCCTCGGAGGACAGTTGTCAAACCATATCCCGTAAGTACATTTTTTTTGCTTTCTAAGGGGAAATCCGTTATGGCCAGCCGCCCAGGGGAGTGACTGGGTTATGTCAGACTCACAACGACTATAACCCTTCCGGTGGCCATCGGCGCGGCGGTGCATGACGGGTTAATTCGGGATCTCCATAGAACGCATCGGCACTGTGTCCTGAGGACGCGCTCCCCCCACCCCCCTCATATATGCACTTTGCGCAGCTGGCCGGCAGTAGGGGACCACACCTCCATTCCGCCTCTTCTCAGGGGTTGTTATAGGTAGGTATTCCAGGTATTCCGTAAGTACCTGCACATAGATTAACCAAAGCAGTTGGATATAAGAGGAGTGTGCTTTCCTTTTTCAGGGCAGTAAAGAAATAAAAAAAATTGTTGTTACACCTAACTATTATAGCCGTGAGGTTCGGGAAGAACAGATCGTTAATTTCATTTCATTAGACCCATAATTAGGAGTTACATACAAATTACAGTAGCTTCATCACGTCTAAATTGTCTATTGCCCATTTCTGATTTAATACGGTGAAAAATAATCAGGCATCAGAAATTCCTGGAAGTGAATAACAGTTCCGTCGCTACAGAAGCCCTAACACGTGCTTCAAGAAAAAACGATTTACAAGAATATCTTGTCCTGTCTTTCCAGCATGTGTGTTCTGGCGGCAGTAGGTACATCCTACTACCCTAAATCTAGGTGCAGATAACTTCTTATTGAACATATAGTTACTCACTACGCTTTCATTTTCAGTCCCGACGAGTTGCCGCGCATCAGGAATCTATTCCCGAAGGCTGTAATCAAGTACATCCCTAAGGCCCGCCACTATCCCCACGCGGACGATCCAAAAACCTTTATGGAGAAAACCATTGCATTTATAAATACTAATGATTAAATCACTCTGGTTACTGTCTTCGTTTTAATGTGACTGTGTATAATGGTCTACAAAGGTTACAGACAAGGTGGACTGATGATATACGCAAGATGGCTGGCAGAAGCTGGATGCGAGAAGCCGAAAACAGATCACAGTGGCGTGCAATTGGAGAGGCCTATGTCCAGCAGTGGACAGGTATGGGCTGATGATGATGAAGGTTACAGGAACCTTTCAAGGTGTCTTAGGTGTACTTATTCCTCAGTATGCAAATGCATTAAAATTAAAAGACAGCACTGCACTTTCTATATCAGTGTATTCGGATCCCGCCCTAATTTGAAGCTGAGGTTCGTCTGTAGTATAGTATAGTTGTCGATGACTTGCTATCGTGGGTTGGAGATCGATTATACTGGGCTCAGACCAAAAACAACTAGACCTGCAATCCAAGTGACATTGTTTCATTTTATTCTAAACGTCACAATACGAAAAGCATGCAGGAATGAAAGATTAAGAGACAATATCAGGAGTGTAAGAGCAAGACATATTTTTCTTCTGTCCCTTAGTGCGTAGCAGGGTATTGTATGTAGGTAGTTCTAGATCCAAATTATCTTTTACTACCCAAATTACAGTTTGGTTCCAGAAGTATGTACGCCCAAATTCCATACATATTGCTTAGAAAGAGAAAGACTGAGGGTGCTACGCGACTTACGCTTGTAATTGTGTTTTCTCTAAGATATACTGAACGTGTACCAATGTTTTACTTTTTCTGAGCCTATGGTAGGTATAGATCGTGCATTTTATGAATACGCGCGGGCCTTAGATGTGTGAGTTGACAGTTCAAACGAACAAAACTGCCACGCACACATCCTTTCATGAATTCACGAACTACCTATAGGTGTAGGTTGGTGTGGTACGAAGACGAACCATATACTGGATCTAAATGTGCCACAGTGCCGTACCGTATTATAGACAGCCCCACGAATTTAGCCAAAATGTGAATGAATTGATGTTTTTTTTAATTAAAGATCCACAAACAAAACACTTTAAAAGATGAGAGCACAATCAAATTGTTTGAAATTACTAATAGTTGGATAGATTATTTTTTACCTTAATAAGGCGGATGAACTTGGCGTTTCGTAAAGTATTACGAAACTGTTATAACTATACCTAGTAATTGCGTTAAATCCATTGCGCTTTTCAACTTAAACCTATGCAACATTGAGGCTCAATAACTCAGAAACCGTAAGTCGCGCCTATGAATTCTTTGGAAAAGATAATCCCCGCGATGGCTGTTTTAGTATGTGGTTTTCCGAAATGGTCTGCCGCGATTGAGTTATAAACTCATCATCATTGATTTAACTTTTAACAGTGTTTCAATGAATAGGTTCTAACTCCGGTTCGGCAAACAAAGAGCTTTTCCTATGGCGACAATGCAATGTGGGGAAATGAAGAAAAATTTTAATAAGTCCCCATACAAAATATCATTTCTATTGTCGCCATAGTAAAAGTAGTTCATATTGACGAGCCCAACAACGTTTCTAAGACCATTGCTCGGGGTCCTTTTACACTCAGTATAGGTATTCCATTAGATTCGTTGCATTATGAATCTGTGCCGATTTTGGCTGAACGAGGACGTTTACAAAACAATGTCAGTTCAGTGAACCGTTTTCAATGTTTTGGTATAATTTACAATGTAAATACTTACGAATTTTATAAATTTAGGGGCAATTAACTGGACGCATTAGGTATGGTATGGCGATATGCCTTATAAAACGGCAAGGAATAATATTAAAATGGATTTGGGGTACACATTTCCGTCGGACGGCTGTGAATCTAGCTCATAAAGTACATGGCAAGTCTGTAAAGGAATCTTCCGGGCCGCCAGTTCTAATCCTTCATGGTCTACTTGGCTCCAAGAGGAACTGGGAGAGCATGTCTAAAAGGATCGCTTCGGCAACTCAAAGGTTTAATGTTTGTGTTGAATTTAAAACATTTAGGGTACCTTTGTAATCCATGAGTACAGTAATGCAATTCTTATGTCCACGTGTACGTTCCTACCTCCAGCGTAGCCTTTCGTAGCACTACGAGGGGATGATTTGCGATAAGGGATGATATCCATCCAGCGATTAGCGATATGAACTCCGAAAAATTAGCTAAAAGTACGCGCATACATGACATTTTCAACTCTGAAACTAGGTGAATTGAACCCAGCCACAAAATACTAGGAGATATCCTGATAATTAATTCACCTAAACCCAGCTGCAAAATCCAGGCAGTGACCCATGAGACATGGTGCCATAGAAGAATATAAGATGTGGTTAGTTACAAAAAAAGTAGATAGCAGGTCAGATGCCTTTAAAATTCAACCCAAAGTCCTTTTAGTTTAATTGAAAATAGTCTGATCAATAGGCAGCCTCGGCGCACGGTTTTGAAAAACCTATGATAACTGGCGATCATTATTTGGGTGATCTTGTTCAGTGTTGCTCAATTTCGATAATCGGATCCCTTGCGATTTTACCTAACAACATTTCTAGGTGTGTGATCGCCGTAGACCTAAGAAACCATGGAGAAAGTCCGCACTCAAACTCTCACACGTATTCGGAACTGGCCGCAGATGTGTCACAGCTCATAAGCCAGCTGCAGATCAACAAAGCTGCCGTGGTAGGCCACAGTATGGGAGGCAGGACGGCCATGGTATTGGCACTGACTGAGGTAAAACGCTTTTTTGTATTTTATTATTTATTGTAGGGTCTACCTGGTTTTTCGAGAATTATTTATCACATACTTACCTAAAATTATGTTTATTACCCAAGTGGGTGTAGGAAACACTTATCACACTTATTGTCCTTGGTTAGCAATGATGGATGGAACGAGGAGTTTTCTAAAGAATCTGTCAAAGTAAGAATCGAAAAAAGTTCAAAAATCTGATGACTCGCTCTTTTGTGAGATTTTTCTTTAAAGAAAATTCTAAAACGATTGGTAAGTAATTTGTTTAGTCCTAACCGGTTCAACGGTAACGTTCGGTTTCCGTACCTGAATCATGTAGCAACAATAGGGAAGAAAACTTATGAACTAATGGCGCTAGTATAGCTTGACTCAAAACAACAACACTCCATCTACATCAGGCTTCGCGTTTTCTTCCCTATTGAATGTAGCTGATTAATCATTTGCAGGCTTCAAAAGTGGCAAGTCTTGTCGTGGTGGACATATCGCCGGTGTCAACGGCCGGCATTCTAAACAACTTTTTCCCGCGACTCATACAAATAATGAAGTCTGTCAATTTTAATGGAGCCACTAATTTGACGGAGGGACGATCGCGGGCAAAAGAAACTTTGGCTGCATCAAAAATCGTCGAGGACGTAGAACATTTGCGATTTGTCATAATGAATGTGGGTGTTAGAGATGGTCGTGTTGGCTGGATGTGCAACGTTAACGCGCTTGCTGACCATTTTCAAGATATCGCTACTTTTCCCGACATGTCTGGAAAACGATACGAAGGACCAACTTTGTTTGTCGGCGGGAAATTGTCTAATTATCTACCGTAAGAAGTTTGATTTCTTAACTCAAAGTCATCGTTATAAGAGCTTTTACATACTAATAACAAGTAGCATAGCACAACGCTTGATGAAAATCATGTATGTATGTGTAATTTGACAGTTGCAAAACAAAAGTAGACGTCGTATTCTTTCGTCGCTTAGCTTATTAGTCATTTAGTTTATTCAAGACACATCTTTTCAAACAAAAAATATAGGGGATATTTATTGGTGTTTCTTGTCAAAGTTCTCAGCTTTACATACATAAGGAATCGCTACATACATGAAATCGGGAATCCGAACTTGCAACTGGAAGTTGTGGATTCGAATCCGGCTAACCGGTAACCCATTGGTTGGGTGAGAGCTATTTTCACAAGCGTCGGACGGACGCCTCTTCAAAATAGAAATCCTGGTCATTGTCTCTGGATACTTACTTGACACCGGCTTTCCTCTCTAGTTCATCGTACAGGTTAAAAAAGCAGGCCCTGGGTTCTCCCGCACAAGCGAGAGCACGTGACCGAGGTATACAGAGTGTAAAAGGACTCCGAGCAGTGATATTAGAAACTTTGTTGGACTCGTCAATATGAACAACTTTTACTGTGACGACAATGTGGGGAAATTTTCAATCCCCATACAAAATTTAATTTCCCAAGGCAAAAATTCTCTTTTTTGTATGGAGATGAAAAACAATTTTTACGTTTTCATGTTTGTCGCCAGGGTCCTTTTACACGCAGTTGAAACAGCCTGCTAGTAGGTAGGTACGCCTATGGACAAACTGAACTTATTAACTTAACAAACTAACTTCACTAGTTAGTGAACGTTTTAACTTTTATACGGCGCTGAATGATATCAGGTATTTTTAGATAGTTAACCTATCCAGTAATTTTATATTTCAGACCAGATGATTTGAATGGAATAAAAACCTTTTTTCCTCAAGCTGAACTTCAATACGTCAAGGGCGCCGGACACAATGTACACGCTGAAGATCCCGTCACATTCTCCAATATTGTAACGCAGTTTATTTCAAAACATAATTGAAAATATATTATTTTTTGTTTTATTTATCACATTAGCTATTTCCCGACATACAGACATACCAGCACTGCGATTGGTTGAAACAAGCTAAGTCGCACAATGTGTGACATACATAGCAGTCAATCACAGCGCGTAGTATAGAGTGTAGATAGGTATATTATGTACTTCAGGTACTTAATGTTAACCGGAATGTGTTATGTACCAACCAAGTTTTGACGTGTTCCCCATGGCACTACTCGATGGCACAACTAGCTACAACTAAAGTTAATCAGAAAAGTGGGAACATTTTAATTTGTTAATTATATACTAAGCTGGCTCGTCTGATTAAAGTTGAAAACTCGTTAATAGTAAGTCAGTTTTAGAAGGTTGTTGTTTGTTGTAAAAACCAGTTGTCATGGTGTTGGCACAGGGGGAAGTATTCCACGTCTATGGGTTCCCTCGCCTTGTCGTGACGAGGGGACTTAGTACCCGGGTAGGGGCACCCGGCGAAGCTAAGAGGAACCCACTGGGCCGGTCTGTTACAGACTGGCCGGCCCGAGAGGGACTGCTGTCCCGGGCTCGCTTTTGAGCCCGCAGACAAGCGCTCAGGTTGCGTCCCATGACGCAGCCGCACTGAAGACCGCGAAGGGAGAGGACAGTCGGTACTCCGACCGCCGCTGTCCCTAGCCTCCGCGCCCTTGCGGGGCTGCCAACGCTAGATGGCGGCGTGGTGGGGCCACAGGGGAAGAGGAGTGTCAGTATTGCGGTGCGCTGCGCTCCCTATCCTCTGCGGTCGGAACGCAGGAAGATGTCGGACCCCACGAGATCTGGGGTGCGACGCCGCCGGCGGGGCGGTCGGGTTGTGATTGTGACCGTTCCGCCGCCAGCCCTGTAGTTCCGAGCGTATAGAAAAGAATAGGACTACGGTATCCCCTGCCTGGCGTATAAGGCGTCCTAAAAGGGGTCCTGGGAGTTGTGGGTGTCGGAGTGGGGTTCCCGACACCTGCTTGCACGGCCCCGAGAAGGGCTGCGGTTACACGGATGGAAGAGTCCGACGTACCCCGTTCGCTGTCCCCGTGGCGGCGGGGTGTCCATGAGGATTCACCCATATAAAAAAAGGGGGTACGTACTGGTAAATTTATCCCGTTTACTCCGTTACTAGCTTCTCCTTGTGATTATCATCTTAGCAGGTGCTATAATTATAATATTTCTTTCAACAAAGTTTCTTTATACTTATTAGGAGATATTCCCTTGTTATCATAAAATAGGTACGTAGGAATTTGATGTCCTTTCAAAACAATGTAATATTTCATTCTTTTCATAAGGACACACGTACACCTACTACTTATCGCAAGAGAGGTTCACTAAACTCCTATCTACAATTATAGGATAGGTTAGGAATGGTCATGACTCGATCGCCACGCCGCCGGCGTCGGACCCTGGTTCTTGTGGGGTCCGGACATGGACGGCCAGCACAGCAGGGACAGGTCCGCCCACGCCGGGTACTCGGCCAGAGTGTAGGTACTACACCGTGTCCTCTGGGCAGCCGGAGCAGTGTTGACACGCGGCACTCTGCTCCTTGCCCAGCAGAGGTAGATTCTCACTGGGTGGGGTTATTACCCCAAAGAATTCACCCTAGATGAAAATCACCTAATGAAATATTAAATACCAGACAGTATAGTTAAAAAAAACACCCAGACGACCGACGAATCGAACCCACGACCGTCGTCCCAGAGGCATGTACGTTATAGTCCATGCTGGCCGGCACTTCCGGCAGTCCTTGCCTGTACCTACTTGTCGACTTACTTTTTGGATATAAACATCTTGTTCTCCAAGTCAACATAGTGAACAATAACAAACGAAATGTCACAAATGTCACTGTCATTTTTCATTTTCCAAAACATAACCCTAAATTTTGATTCGATGTAAACACTTTTACTCCTCCATAAATAAAATAAATTAAAATGTTGCTGCAACGTTTGTGCAGCATACATTCTCGGAGCACACTGAGAAAATGTCCAAGATTACTTTCAGTCGATTTTCAAAGGCATCTGACCTCGAGCGAGGACAGTTCAGAAACAGTTGAACTAGCCTACGCTTCTTACGAAACAACATCGGATGCTGAGAGTTCACAGCCACCTTTAGTCATTCTCCATGGTCTGTTGGGTTCTAAAAATAACTGGAACAGTATGAGCAAGGCCATTCACAGGACTACAGGAAGGAAGGTGATAAGTATCGATGCGCGCAACCACGGAGATAGCAGGCACTCACCCCAGCACTCATATATTCATATGGCTCATGACGTCATGAAACTATTGAAGAAATTAGAATTGTCCAAAGTATCTCTCATGGGCCACAGCATGGGCGGCAGGACAGCTATGGTGCTGTCTTTACTTTGTGTATGTTTTTCTTTTAAATAGCTAACTTATTGTACATAGATAATAGAAATTTCTCATCTAGTATTGTAATTTTTACTCATATTTTATTTTCAGTCAGATCTGGTATCCAGTTTATTAGTTGTTGATATATCACCAGTGAAAACGAGCCCTCAAATATTCTCCATGATCAATCTTTTTGATGCAATGACTTCTGTATCTGTGCGTTCAGGTATTGCAATGTCAAAAGCTAGAAAATTGGCAGACGATCAACTCAAAAATATCACATCAGATGTGAACTTGAGAAATTTCTTAATTACAAACTTGGTACAAACCAATACTGGCGCATACACCTGGAGGGTTAACCTGAAAGCATTGAAAGATAACTTCCAGTCAAATATATCAAGTTTTCCTTCAAATTTGAAAGGGTTGCAATATTGTGGACCAACATTATTTATAGGAGGATCATTATCAGATTATATTGGGTAAGTTAAAAATATCACTGTTCTATATAAATTTTTCTGAAAGCTCTTGTACCCAGCTGGCTTGGGGAACACAACCCCATGTGTGGCCATTGGACGATTAAGAAGGAAAGAAGGAGGTGTCTTTAAAGTGATTTTTTTGTATGTTCCATGCTTAGGATAGCATGTTAATCTAATAGACAAATAACCCATTTGCTTGACCCAGGTTCACCCTAAGGTTCATAGTAGAGATATGGCTAATAGCCAGGCAGAAGTAAATTTTTTTCTTAATCAATTATTCATGTCGCACACTTAGAACAAAAGTGGCACAAAACAAAATGTGTCATTTTATGAAATTGAACCTTAACATAAAAGGTACAAAACTTAAATTACAAAATGGGCATGTTTCGTATTGGGTTGTTTTCGTTCTAACCATGCGATGTGTGAATGAAGTGGAATCTGATTCTGAACAAAAAAAAATATGTTTGTTACAGGAGGAATGATCTGAAAGACATCCAAGAGTACTTCCCACTAGCTGATCTCACATTCATTGAAGGCGCTGGTCACTGGGTCCACAGCCAGAAACCAGAAAAATTCTTGGATGTGGTTTGTAAATTTCTAACAGAGAAATAATGTTCAATTCTTTAGTAGCAACATTGTGATCTTAATTTTATTAGGAAATATTAATTTTATGTTTATTTACATTTTGTTATACAACTGGTTGAATTTTAGCTAAATTGTGATACTAATTCATTAGTTGGAAATATACAAATCTAAAAATAGACATGACGCATTTTTATTTAGAAACGAAATTGTCATAATGAGTCCTATTCTTCAGCTGTGAGAAGTGGTCTCACTAACCAGGAACAAACATTTGAAAGTAAATCCTTCGGATGCAGTCAATATTCTATTGGAGAGGGGTGAATACAAAAAGCTAGCTAGAACACGTCGGACGCCATACCTGGTGGACTACCAGGATATAGATAACTCACACAAAAGATCGAGTCCAAAGACAAACTATCATATAATAAAGTTGTCGCATCTCTTTCGTAGTAGTAGGATTTTTTTTAAAACTTCTAATTATTACGAGATCGCAGAAATACACGGTCTAGTGGTAGGTCTAAATACAAGCTCTGTCCGGCTCATTGGGGTTTTATATTGAAATCCCACATTTTCCTTATTATATGTACCTAAAAGTCTACCTAAAGAATACCTTAGTACCCAAAATGCCTAAAATTCGTTTTGAGATTGATGAGATTCCCAAATTGCCTTTGAGATTTCGTACAGTTAAAGGAAAATTAAGAAAAAATTGTTGAATGTTGGGGTTGAATGCAAATATGATATATCATTTTGAACACCGGAACAAAAGTGGCAGCTCGATGTGGCGAGAACAATATTTCTTGTTCTTCTCTTTTTAGAAAAAGTAATTTTATTGAAACGTAAGTTAAGTTTAGGGTTAGTTATGACGATCGGGATCCGATCTTCATAATGTAGGTAAGATTTATTTTAAGAAGCTACAAAAAATCTAGTGCTATTACTCTTACTATCTTACTAATATTATAAATGGGAAAGTGAGTTTGTTTGTTTGTCTGTTCCGCTTTCACGCCGTAACTACTGAACCGATTGCTTTGAAATTTTGCGTACGTATACCTAGTTAGAATTCCGGTTTAAATAATAGGGCGAATCCGCAAGCGGAAAGCTAGTTTCTAATAAATCTTGTTTTCAACTATAGATCGATTGTAATTTTCTTTATTGGGCGTAAGTTCATTAGGGCACATTTCAGGCAATTTGGGTGCTAATGTATTAAAGACTTAGGCATAAGGAAAATGTGGGATTTCGATATAAAGCCCCGATGAGCTGGACGGGTCTAGCATACCCCCTGGTACTTATAGGTAGGTTACGTGTAAGAAGGGTTTTACTAGATTTCCGCTGCTATTCCCTCCAGTCCAGTACCTAGGTTGTAGTCATCCTGACGCACACCCTTTTATCGTTCCGGCACTTATGTATAGGTAATTTTCATATTACTACCTTATTACTTTTAGTTTATTATTATTTATGGATTATGCTGTTGTGTGTTACGTAGATCTTACTGCAGAACTCCTCAATAAACTCGATCGCCTCCTTAATACTGGCATCAGATTTATATTCCCTGAGGAATTACGACCACGTTTCGGCGTACGGTTTATTATTATTACTATTAGTAGGTACCTACCTTACATACGGTCGGCAAAGAAAGTTGTCTATTCGCTTCTTATGTCAATAGAAAAACGTATGAATTTTAACCTTAGGATCGTGGTAGACTAGATTCTGGACCAACTTTTCAGTCAAGGAATGTCGGCGCGTAACATTTTTTTCAGAGTTACAGATTATTTTTAAATAATTATGTAAATAGGGATATTTAAAAAGCCGGAAATGTTACTCAGTTATCCTTTTTTTTATCGTGGGGAAATCCGTTATACCGCTAACGGCGACAGCGGCGGAGTTATGTGGGACTCGCACCCACTAAAACCCCACGGTGACCACTCCCGCGTTATTGCCGGGGCCCCCGGAACAGCCTTAGCCACTACGTCCAAGGGTGGCCCCAACCGCGCTAGGCCCTCGCGGACCGTCACCAGAATGGGGACGATCTACGCACCCCCAGCGCACGATGTCGTACGGTGGTAACAGGGTCACCACGCTACCGCCGCCGTCGCCACTCAGGGGCCGTGAATGGCGCGCGTGCCTCAACCCCTACGCCCTTTCAGTCGCCTTTTACAACAGGCAAGGGAAAACCTCAGTCCTATTCTTATGCCCGGGACTGCTGGGCACTACTCAGTTATCCTGGACTACGTCGATAAGTACTTACGAAAGTACCGAAAGCACGATTATGTGAACATTTAAGTGTAGGCATGGCTTCGGTGTCGTCTACTGCAATGTGGTTAACTTATCAACCACTCACGACAAACGATCCCGCTCAATGTTCCCATGTTATCTCTACGCGGTTTTGCACACTTCCCAAAACTATTTTGTTGCACACAGAACCATAAAAACACTATAAATGACTGAATATTATTCGAATTAAACCAATCACTTCACAGTCTCTGTGAAGTGTAACATTTAGCAACAAGTTTTTTTTCTATTTAGTCGCCTTAAAACTTTCAACATGGCCGACAATAAATCGATATACGAAAGTTTAGAGTTACTCTTTGATAGGCCAAGTGAAACGTTGATAACACCAAAAGGTGATGAGAATGCAATCTTCCAATTGACGGAGCAGCATCTGGTAAGCGATTTATAAATATTTCTATTTTATTCCAGGTCCTCGGGTACAATTTTCATACCCTAGTTCCAGTATTCGCAACTGTAGCTAATACCTACATATCTACTTTATAATGTACCTACCAATCATAGACTTGCACCTATAATATTTTCAAAGATACATTGTCAAACTCTAATATGGCAGTCCTTAACTAAACCATTGGGTATCTATACCGTACCTACATACCTGCGCTACTCCGTTGAGTAGCTCATAGGCTGAAAGATAAAATCGTCATAGAATTCGCAAACATAACGTGTATGAAGTCACATTGTAAGTATGTGAAACCCATCGACATCAGACTGAACTATAAGCATTTGCTCCCTAAATTTATTTGCCTGAATAAAAGGCGTGAGTGTATACTTTTTAATTTCTTGCTTTACACGGACGGTAGGCGCGCTGCAGTTGCGGTTTTCTGAACGAGTGACTGGGTATACCAAAGGGCGATTCAACAGACGTATTTATTACCCAATTTTGTACAAAGCCCACAGAATTCATGAGCAACGGCATCGAGTTGAACAATCGTTATGGCGAGAACGCGGGGAAGCTCATCAACCTCCAGAACCTTCAGAACGTTCCATCGTTCTCCAAGGCCCAACAACTGCCGCACGACACCGACTTCTCTCTGTTTCTGCCACGCCACCGGGAGATGGCCAATGAAGTCATTGACTTCTTGATGTGTGAGTACCTACGACGTATTAATACAAGCTGACTATTAAAGAAACACGTGTAAAGATTAACGCTCTAAAGGCGCTGTGTGAGCTTGATTTAACTATTTCCCGGCGGTGTTAACCGTAGTTTATACAGTTCCCGTGGGAATCACGGGATAAATTAATAGCGAATTGAATTTTAAAAAATCCATTCATTATTTACGTTTTCGCATAAAATACTAACATACCTACATCCATCCATGCATTCAAACTTCCGTCTTTATAACATCCTACTATCAGACATATCTAGGTACTGTGCCGCATTATTCATTAGGTACCTACTCAAACCACAATAAAAAAACTGACTGTCTACATGTAATTATTAGAAACTACATACTTGCACCATTTCAGCTGTACCACCCAATCAGCTGGAGCAGTTTCTGACTTCGTGTGTCTATGCAAGAGTCAAACTAAACCCACAACTCTTCAACTACTGTTACTCGGTAGCCTTATTGCACAGGTAAGTATGGGCTGATTTGAAAAAATCATCATTATATTTAAATGCAGAAGTAAATTACGAAAATACATCTCAGCAGAGGGAAAGATGTAGCCTATATTTAATCAGGGACAAGCCCACCAACAACCAAGCCCTACTTGCCGGCGCAAGGGTCATTCTGTAGAGACGTGGGTGATCTATTTGCGCCTGCCTCTTTTCAACGCACATTATCACCAGCTAAACAAGGATCTAGTGATCTGGCCGGTTGTTCCTGTAATACGGGATAACCAGCTTGCCCAGCTGGAAGCTGCAACATGGAAGTGTCAGACATGTTTTCTTATGCATTGTTGCCCACTATCAATTATCAATAGGCGCCTATAATTTATAAAACTGCAATGTTATAACAGATACAGTTGTGGTGCTATTCCAAAGTTAGCTATTGTTTTCATAGAAATTAGTTGTAACTCAATATTGTTCACCGGGTATTTAGGCGCGAATATAATCAAAGAACGTCTGTGGTCCAGTTGGTCGGATACTTGACTTGTAACCGGGAGGGGACCTCCCGGTTACAAGTCAAGTATCAAGGTTAGAGTCCGGCTACTGGACGTGTAACCAATGGGACTCTTTTTCAGAGCCTATGTACGCAACGCAACGCTCGTACGGTGAAGGACAACATCGTGATGAAACCCGCAACCACAAGGTGTGTGAACCCTATAACGGCGATGGGCTCACCCCCTGTCACGTTGGGTTAAATACGCTCGGTGAACCGTGGGTACTTGCTTTACCAAGTGCCTCTGCCTACCCCTCTTTAGGATTAAAGGCGTGAAGTGTATTTATTTTATTTTTATTTTTTATAATCAAAGACAAGCTCCAGCTTACCTTTGTTATTTTACTCGACGTTTCAACGCAGTTGCATGCGTCGTGGTCACGAGTGGACATTAAAAAAATGATCTAGAAATTAGTTACACTGAAGTGTCCAAAGAGGTGATTATAGTTAGTAGTTGCAATTGGCAGCTCAATCCTCAATAGCTCTCTTTGATGTGAATGAATAAAATGATGTTATCCCTTTATAATACACACTTTACATTCAATATGAATGGTGTTTATTCTAAAACTACACCACCCTTAACAAGCAAACAAGGTCTTAGTAGTGAAAACAAAGAATAAAAATGTATAAATTAAGTATATTTTCAAATAAACTTATCCATATTTACATATATTTTTGCAGACCTGACACAAAACAAGTGGCTATACCAAACTTTGCTGAGACTTTCCCTGCAAAGTTTGTTGACTCTCAAGCATTCACTCAGGCCAGAGAACTAACTACAGTAGTACCTAAAGATCTTGCGGTGAGTATGTTACTTCTTATCTTTACCGCCACAACAATTTTCACATTTCTTATCCGTTCCCGAGCATAGTATTGGCTTAAAATTTGGCGTCCAAGGTCCCAAACTATCATTAGAGTAAAAGTCCATAGGATATGACCCATCCTCCTTCATCCATCTACTGGCCCCAAGACATACTGAGAATTCATAAGGTGACAGCAATGGTTGCGGAAATGCCATTCCCCAGTCTATTGATAACCTTGGACATGCTATTTGTACAAATGCATCAAGACCAAACAAAGCAAGCTTGTTTGGAAACACTTCAGATAATAGAATCTTCACATATTTCTTGCTTGTATTTTTAATTTGGTTTTCTAAATTACTAAGCACTTTTACACTACCCTGCCTACCTAATGTGCCAAGAATCAACCCAAATGTTGCAGCATTTTCACCTATTTTAACATGTTTCTGTCTATTTTCTTGCATCAATTTGTGATCATATTCTTCTACTGTAAATTTCTTTTCATAGGGATCATATTTGTAGGCTGTCTTGGTAGGATTTGCTATCATAATTGCTTCTAAATGAAACCTTCCATCTCCAAGATATATGATAACATCCGAGTCAACCTTAGGAGCTGTACATCCTAATATTTCACCCGGAGAGAGAGGTTTACACTGTGGCACTGTCACTATGTAGTCTTCTGTTCTAAGATTTTTTGCAACCGAATGCAATGTGGTAACAAACTGTATTGTACTAACTAAAGCTAGATGTGTTTTCTTCGGGAAATTATGTTTTATTGTTTCCACAAAATGGGATGGATCAATTTTTATGTCTACAAAAATGTAGAGTACCTTGATGCTACTTGTTTGATCTATTGGGATGAGGCAGGAGTGTCCGTAGTGCACCAGCAGATCCACTCCGATAGCTGAAGCTGTGATGTCGTCAATACAACATGCGCCATAAGTTACATCACCCATAATCACTGTATCTGCTTCAGTAAATGCTTCTATTATATCACATAGAGTTGTCGCGAACATAGTCAAGCCTATAAAGAAATTAGAAGGTATTACTTACATAGTTCTCAGAGTTAAAGTATACAAAAGTGCTAGAAATAGGTACAAATTAAATATATACTACATACCTTCTGGCATTTGTAGAGCCACTCTTTTCGCTCCAAGGGATCGTATTCTCCATATTGTTTTATGTATCTCAAAGTTATAGTTTTGTGGTAAAACTGCACATGCTCTGTTCAGTAGGGGATCATTCAAAAGTTCTTCTGGAATTTTATTCACTGAGCGAATCGCGGGTTTGAAAGTTTTCCTTTGGCCTTCAGGTTTTGCCCTTATTACGACTACGTTTGAGTTTGTTGTAATATCTTCCATTGTTTATTTTAACTGTGAACTCATTACGATAACTTCTCCGGGCTTTTCTCTTTGCCAATAATTTAATATTTGCGTAAATTTTGGTTATCTTACGAATCAAAATAATAACACGCGATTCGCGGTGGCCTACGTGACTTTTAGCAGTGTTTTTGTGTTCCGTTTAACATAACAATTACTGCATGAAATAATTATACGTTTTTTAAATACGAATAAACACTTCGAATTACCCCCAAATAAAATGCTTGAAAATAGTTATTCATTTAATAATTGCTTTTTTCAACTCGTAGCTTCTCTTTTATATTTATTAGAATTTAATCTTTTCACAGATTTTGTTGTCTCATGTATGTAGCGTGAATTGGAACGTATCGTATTGGTTGTCAAAAAATGTTCCACTTGTTCAAAATTCAAATAATGTTGTTTCACTTCACTTAAAAATTAACATCAAACTTTTGTTCTGACCCTATCAGATTTATGTACCTACCTATACTCGGCACTTCTAGTATAGGTAGATATACTTTTATTATTATTATTAATAGCCTACTGGATCCCACTGCAGGGCAAAGGCCTCTCTTCCCTTTCTCCACTCTTCCCTATTTTGCGCTGATGTCCACCAGTTTTTGTTCTGGCGGACGATCTCTTCCTTGGGCGGCCCCGTTTTCTTTTGCCGTTCGTTGGGAGCCAGCTCGTCACTTTATTTGCCCAACGATCCGGTGACATACGCGCAACGTGGCCAGCCCAATCCCATTTAAGATGTGCCGCTTTTCGAGCTACACTTACTAAATAAAATTAGGTATTTACCTAGATGCTTAAAAGACCTACATTCAACTCTATTACAGGCTAACCGCACTCCCATTGTTATTCCACGCGATTATACTGCAACCGATTTGGAGGTAGAACATCGGCTGGCATACTTCCGTGAAGATATCGGAGTCAATCTTCACCACTGGCATTGGCATCTCGTCTACCCGTTCACATCGAGCATCAGATCTATTGTTGCTAAAGATCGTCGTGGGGAACTATTCTTCTACATGCATCAACAAATTATAGCCCGGTAAGTCTCTTATTACCTACTGTCCAGGAGACTAGGAATGTCGGTAATCTTTTTACAATAAAGATTTTACTATTTATCCCGAGCATAGAACAGCCCATATCTCTCGCAAAAGCCTCGCTGTACTGTACTGGACCGACTTAGTTGAACTTGTTAGAAATGTTGCCTGTCCAATCCCATTTAGCTACAGAGTCCAAAGGCTTTTAAAGGCGCATTTTCTCCCTCAGCGCGTACCGGTGCCGCAGACGAATTCGACCTAATCAGTTAATTAAACGTTATTTATCTCCACAGCTACAATTGCGAACGTCTCTGTAACGGTTTACCGAGGGTTGTACGTTTCGAGAACTGGCGTGAAACAATCCCAGAAGCCTATTATCCCAAGCTGGATAGTCTGACGTCATCACGCGGCTGGCCCCCGCGGCAGGCGCACATGAAGTGGCAGGACCTGAAGAGGCCCGTCGACGGTCTCAATGTTACAATCAGTGACATGGAAAGGTGGAGGAGAAATGTTGAGGAAGCTATCTCAACAGGCACTGTACAATTGGTAAGTTTAAAATAATCTGTGTAACGCCTATGCAGTGTGTAACCCTTATACTAACTAGTGTAACTATAACCCACTGTTAATATTGAAATGTACACTGCTATACCTACATTGATTTAGAAACTGATATTATATTATATGCTGTAAGAATTTCGATTTAGATCTTTCGCTGCATTCGATACTAACGCCATTAGTTCTTAATTTTTCTACCCCATTAAGTATTAGCCTCGTAGTTACCTAATTAGCCGTATATATGAATGTACTGTCTGTACCTACTGCCGGAACTGCAGGAACGCTTTCGCAAACCGATAATTATAGTGTAGGTACTAGCAAACCCGGCGAACTCCGTTTCGCCACCAGATGGGTTCGTTTCGTTTACCCGCTTTTCTGTTGAATTTTTTCCTGAATTTTCTTTGCTTTAAACCTCACGGAGCCCGAGACCTTTCCAACGAATGCAAAACCGTGGAAATCGGTTCGTGCGTTCTGGAGTTATAGCGTCAGGGAGGAAAACCCGACTTATTTTTCTATAGTAGATTGAAATATAGCTGGTATTAACCTGTTTTTCTCCGAAGTAGTACGACACTTTAATTTAATGAGGAGTTTTCTAAAAAAAACAATCTTTAAAGATAAGTAGTAGGAAACGAAAGAGATACAGCTACTTTATTCTATAATGTGGGTTTTTTTTTCCTCATTATCCAAAATGTTTCGCAGGCGAACGGCTCCAGTCAGCCGTTGGACATCGACACCCTGGGCAACATGGTGGAGGCGAGCATCTTGAGCCCCAACTCCAACCTGTACGGGGACATTCATAACAACGGACACAACTTCGCTGCTTATTGTCACGATCCAGAGCATCGTTATCTTGTAAGTAGACTACCGTTTATTCATTGCGTATATTCAAATGTTCTTGTCAATAGACCTAGGTAGGTACCTACTCTCAGTTTCCTGATGTAGCTATACCTAATCTATTTGACAATGAAATTCTAGGTACAACCGTAAAGAGTTAAGTTTCTTCTGTGAATTACAGCATTTGGTAACATCTGTTATTGGATGTTTGTTAAATAAACTAAAAATGGATTATTTTCTTTTTCACCACAAGAATGCTACCGTGTGCTTAAAAAATACAAAATATAGCAAATACGTGCGACATTTTGTACCGAAAGTGCCATTGAAATGCAATAAAACATGAGGAACTCCGCACAGCACATATGTTTACGAAATATAATTGATGGCCGTCATGGACTAGTGGTCAGGGCATCTGCCTCTAGGACAACGGTCGCGGGTTCGATTCCCGCCACGGACATAATGCTTTAGTGAGGAGCTGAGGCATTTGTTGTGTGCGTCTGGGTGTTTTATTTATCTATGTATGCATTTAAAAGTATTTATGTAAGTATATCAGTCTCTGGCACCCATAGTACAGGGTATCCTAGTTTGGGGTCAGGTGACCGTGTGTAAAAAAAATGTCCCGGCATATTTATTTATTTATTTATTTAATTTTCTCGGCAGGAATCATTCGGTGTGATCGCAGACGAGGCAACCACTATGCGCGA
This sequence comes from Conopomorpha cramerella, assembly GCA_012932125.1. Lineage (NCBI taxonomy): Eukaryota > Metazoa > Arthropoda > Insecta > Lepidoptera > Gracillariidae > Conopomorpha > Conopomorpha cramerella. Next base: position 54,776 of record SJJU01000260.1, read on the forward strand.
CCCCTTCTTCTACCGCTGGCACGCCTACATCGACGACCTTTTCCAGAAACACAAGGAGTCCACCTTCGTACGCCCCTACGCACAGTCTGAGGTGACAAATAAGAAGTAACATTTACTATTACAGGGAAGAAATCGTGAAGTTAAATGTAGAAGGCGCTTCGTACGATTGACCCATATAAATTATTCCAAACCAATGAAAGTTATGCAGTCTGTCAAATGAAATTTTAGTGACGATAAATTAACCAATCGCGCTTGTTTAGCTCAAGCGAAACCAGCGCAACTATTTCCCGAGTTTTCTCCCCCATTGATTTACTTGCCTATTAACCTGCCCGCCCTGAACCTGCCCTAACAAAGCGCTACAAGAAAAAAATAGCGATAAATCGCGCTCTGATTTGTCGAAATACGTCGCAACAAGCATGGTATATCAGCCAATTAAAACGCGTGATTGTAGGTATGCCATGTCGTTCTTTAAGTCTTTTATTCTTGATATACTTATTTTAACCCATACTTACTGCTTTAGAGCTTCCTCCACTCCTCCTGGTTTGCAGCTTTGAGCTTTACTGAAATCACGGTTATGTACTTAAAACTAGAAAAGGCGATAGTGAAAGAATCCTAGAGTAGCTGAAAATTATGGGAGGAGGAGGGGACACAAAAAAGACAGTGAACACTTGAACAGCTATAGGCGTCTTAACAGTAAATATCTATTGTGTCTATTTTACTGTCCACGAGTGAGTTAACAGTGTTTCCCTGCTATGTAAGTATGTGTTATAATATAATAAACCTTCCTATAAAACACTCTATATACCTACTAAAGAAAACCGCATGAAAATCCGTTGCATAGTTGTGAAAGTAAAGATCTAACCAGACATGGAAGCAGACAGTGGGAGGCGACTTTGTTTTATACTAAACACGTAACAGTTGGAGAACCCGGGCGTGCAAGTGGCGTCAGCTCGCATCGAGTCGCAAGGCGGGAACAACGTTCTCAACACGTTCTGGATGTTGAGCGACGTCAACCTGTCGCGGGGACTGGACTTCTCCAACCGTGGACCAGTCTACTGCCGCTTCACTCATCTGAACCATCGCGCATTCAGATATGTGTAAGTAAGGGACTTACTTTAGGGATACCTATAGTCAAAGTCTACAGTAATGTAACACTTTCGGCTTTTGAAGTTCTAAAGTTAGACAGTTTACAGTTTAATTCATTGGTTACCTCATAACATTGTGCCACACGCCTGTGTGAACCCTAACAGCGATGGGCTTCACCCCGTCACGTTGTTGGGTTATTTGCCTCTGTTGTTTACCCCGCTTCGCTTTGTGACTAGAAGGCTTGAAATGTATTTATTACAAACGTTGTTGTGTGTGTACATTAGGTAACAACAGAGTTTCCGTGATATTAGAATACATATTATGTTTGTACCTATCTATTATACATATAGACCATCCACCAACATAATTCTTTCTACTAAAGAAAACCGCATCAAAATCCGTTACGTAATTTTCAAGATCTGAGCATACATAGGGGGAGGCAACTTTGTTTTATACTAAGTATGTACCTAGTGATTTAATAAATCGGAAATTACGTCTTGACTATAATTTGTTACAATATGGACAATATATCGCAATGTGCCAATAGTTATTGGTATTTACCCTACCCTTTATAGCCACCTACATATACATACATACATACACTTCACGCCTGTCTCCCAGAGGGGTAGGCAGAGACTACAGATCTCCATTTGTCACGGTCCTGACATACCCCTTTCGCTTCATCTACATTCATACATCTTTTCATACATGACCTCCGGTTTCGAGTACTTTTCACGCCACCTTCGGCCAGGACATCACCAATCTGGTCTGTATATGTCCTTCTGGGGCGACCTCTACTCACCCGGCCCAATACATCACCCATATAAATCTCTTTTGTCAATCGACTTTCATCCATTCTCTCCATATGCCCAAACCACCTACATATCTATCTCCATAACAATTTCTCGGCACCTATTCCAGTATCGACGTGAACAATACAGGCTCGGCTCGCCGCGCCACCGTTCGCATCTTCCTGGCGCCCAAGTTTGACGAACGTCGACTCCAGTGGGGATTGGCAGACCAACGGAAAATGTTCATCGAAATGGACAAATTTGTCGTTCCATGTGAGTGTACCTACAAATAATACTTATTGCAATTGTTTAAATAAATATTCCCAACGGAACTCTTAAGTTGGTTGGGAATATTTTTCTGAAACACAGAAGGGGTCAGTTGGGACAACAGTTTTAGAACAGCCCTCTACCCATAATGTTCAATACTTATAAAAAAAACTTTTTTGTTGGAATCACGTAAATCACGTTTTTCTGCAGTTAACTATGAAAAGTACTTACCTATCTACCATTAGATATGTGTCCAGTCGGCCAAAATAATTGTTGGCACAATATTTACGGCTGTGGTGTTACACGCAGCCGCAGGCCCCCACGTGATCTATCAGCGTTAGTAGATACCTACAGTATGCAGGTTTCCTCACGATGTTACGTACCTACTTAAATCTGTTTTTCCCGACAGTGAACTCTGGCCGGAACACCATAACCCGTCAGTCGAGTGAGTCGTCCATCACCATACCCTTCGAGCAAACGTTCCGTGATCTTTCGGCCCAGGGCAATGATCCCAAAGCAACTGACCTCACCGCATTCAACTTCTGCGGCTGCGGGTGGCCGCAACACATGCTAGTGCCAAAAGGATCTACAGCTGGTGAAAACTATCAGCTCTTTGTTATGCTCTCCAACTATGAACAGGATAAGGTAAGCAGATAACCTAACAATGCTAATTACCTTTAACAACGTAAGTACCTAAATTTAAATGAAAAAATCCGTTGCGTAGTTTTAACGATATAATTATAGGGAGAGACGGGAGAGGACTTTGATTTAGACATAAAATATCCCCTTTCTTTACCAGGTGGATCAGCCAGACGGCACAGAGATGACGTGTAAGCAGGCTTCAAGCTTCTGCGGAATCCGTGACCGCAAATTCCCGGACCGTCGCGCGATGGGCTTCCCGTTCGACCGACCACCGCGCTCGGCTGAGAGCATTGAAGACTTCATCCTGCCCAACATGGCCCTCGTTGACGTCAATATTAAGTTCAGTGACAAAACTGAACCGAACCCAAGAAACGTTCTCAAGAACTAAACCCCAACTTAGTACTTACTGTTGAGAGATAGAATAGATTAAGCGACTGCAACTCCATTTAGTTGCAGTACCTTCCTATTTTATTCTTTAATGGAACATGGCTCATGCTTTTTGGAATAGTTCATTAACACTTGTGTACCCCATGTTGTGTAATGAAACATTAAGAACTAGTAGTATTTAAGCTTGCTCATAAATAATGATGCATGTGAAAAACCTAAGGCTGTTTATTAATTTTTGTTAAGTCCTAATTTTACTGTACAGTATTTTAGTTATATGAAATTGACCCCCTTAGTTTTTATGTATTAAATGATGTACTTAGATTAATTTAATAAAAATGCATTACATATTTGTTTACTTTTATTATTGAACCAAATCAAATCAAAATATTATATTTTATTACCATAACAAGTAATGTAACTACACATGAAAGTTTTGAACATTGAAACAACAATCAAGTGGAGCTATTTCGGTTCAAACCCCTCTTTTCTCACTTTTATTCTAATTGATATTCAATACATTTAAATAATTATGTTTAATGTTAATAGTAGGTACAGTACACTACATTACGGTAGTGTACAATACAGTACTTTCATCACTTTCACAGACTGAGAATTAGCCTTGTTACCCCCGAGCACTGATAACCACCTCCATACAATTTTTAATGGACCTAATTAGTGTCACTTTCATGAAGTGTCCTTCAATTCCTGAACAGTGGTATCTTATGAGCTGACATATCTTTGTGGGAACTGCCTCATGATACATGCATGCTTGTATTCTTAACTCTTGATATGGAGGTCTCCATTACTTTCCAGCTTATCTGAAAATAAAAATGGAGCTCTAAAATCACAATAATGAAAAGAAGGAAGATCAGTGTGATCCAAGTAATATATCAGCCCTATCATTTATTATCATGTTGTTAATCAAATTAACACATTATCGGCTCGTGTTGATTGTCATCATATTAATGTTGGTGCTATGTACATACATTAAAAAAAAATATGAAAATGCTGATGCTAACCTTTTGCTTCCTCCAGCACAGCACACTTCCCACGCGAATCTGTAAAGGGAAATAATAGTTACTAAACTTATTGCCACAAATATTATACACAAGGGGTGCTGCATTATAATAGTCAGCCCTATCATTTAATATCATGTGTTAATCATAAACACACATTTCGGCTCGTGTCTTTTGTCATCATTCGTAAGATGGAATCGCAACATGTGCAACTAGAAAAAATCAAGGGCGTGGAAGTTCCTTTTTGAAGGAATATATTACCTTTCTACATGGTCGACAAAGGAACTCGGATGAGATACACGGAACAACCTTATAGCGTGCACGTGGTTCTAATATGGTTAACTTTCAAGCAAAGTTTTCGATAACTAGCTATTATACCTACCTAGCGTAGTGTTAAAATTACTCACATTGACCTCCTCATCTTTCTTCGCGTCTCCATTCAGCACACACAATTCAAAGGCCGTGGCGTCCTCTCGAACCACAGAGAGCACCCACCATGGATGAGACAGTCAGTCAACGCTGCAACGCTGCGTGCGCTGAGACGTACCGGCCGTCAAAGAAATAAAAACGAAATGAACGAAAATGAATGACACGGAGCGGCACGGCGACGGCGACACTCAGACGGACAATTCTGTCAAAACGTTTCTCAGTCTGTCAATAAGTAATGAGACAGCGAGATCGGTTGAATGGGCCAAAAGCTAAAAGACCGAGTACCGAGTCCACATTAACAACAAAAAAAAGCAAGTTTTGCGCGGATATCTACCTACTCATTTGAAATGAAAAAAAAAATGTTAGTTTTACAGCGTACCGACTACCCTGCATCAACTTGATTGGTAGTAGACATAGACAACGATGCACGCATCCAAGAAGATGCCCATCCTCGAAACCCTCACAGAGAAGAGCTCATAGAACTCACCAGATGAAGTTGGTTGCTAGCTCAACGTGGGGAAGATCGACGACGCCATGGCCGGAAGTTGCCTGATCCTCGTATGAAAAATAAGATCGTAAGGATTATAAGCAACTTACGGTGTTAGAAGAATGAAAGAAAGTGAATGTATGCCTGCCATAGCGCCTTGTATTATAGCATAGCAGCATTCTAATTCTATGGTTAAAATAGCACCGAAGGTCAGCGGAAAAGGGATACTCCTTCAGCTCCACCGCCCCGCTACTCTGTTAGACAACATCGAGCGAAATCTCGGCGAGATTCAGGGTCTTTTAAAAAGTCGTACCCGAGGGATTCGGTCGTCATTCCTTGATAGCCTGTTTTTCTGGAAATACATCGCTGGACTACTTTCAGGGAAGGTCGTTCACTAGTAACTGAAGGGATGCCATTCGGATGACAATACCGAGTTCATCTGCCTCGATAGGTACTTAGGTGGATATTTTAGGAAAAGCATTGGGTACCCAGCTTGTAGATTCGCCATTAAGTACCATTACTTACTCAGGTGTGATAGAAATTCGTTAATAGCTTCCCGGGTTTTGTTTATCGCGAGTTGTGATGGTTAATTCAGCGCGCGGACTGGCTTCGATTGTGACCGCGTTGAAATTCTAAGCGTAAGCGTGTACCTACAATTTTAGACCCGGTATAAGTCGATTTTATTTAGATAAACAACAAACTTCCTCTTAATAGGAGTACTGTATGAGGATTTATCCTGTAAGGACTGTATGTGTAAATAATATATCGCACAGTTAGAACAAAAGTGGCACACACAAAACGAAATGTGTCCTTTTATGAAATTTAACCTTAACATAAAAGACATAAAACTCAAATTATAAAATCGGCATGTTTCGTATTTGGTCCTTTTTGTTCTAACTGTGCGATATGCTGTGCCGTGGTGGATGGAATTACCTCCCACCTCAAGAAGAAGCTCACAGGAGCTGGTCACTCGTTGGGTGGGACCTGAAGAATATCCTCTGAGTAGCCAAGACATACTCAGCACCAGAAATAGGTGAAGGCCATCATTGGGGAGGTTTTAGTCTGACACCATGCCTATAGCCGTAGGTACCCATAGTGGCGGTGTGTCGAAGAGAATTTCCCCCTCGTCAACAAATAAAAAAAAAATGATGGTCCACACACATTATATCTTCACCGGCAAAATGTTTACTCTTAGTTACTGGCTATCTACAATATATCTATTGTCCCGGGCTTTACTTGTCTTGGGCGTAGCAATTGTAAGTAAGTAGGTAAATGCCTATGAACCTACTTAAAATAGTTATTGATATCGTACCTATTACGCAGTGGCGTGCACACCAATAGGCAAAAAGACACTACCTACTTTAGTATTTTGGCTACCCGACCTAATAATAATAGATTTATTGCTACCTAGATCTTTTTTGTTGTAGTCACGACATGGGCTAACGAAGGTCCTGTGTTTTGTTGGAGGGTGGATAGATAGGTACCTACCTATATTTCGTAAAGACAAGTTAATAAGTGTCAATCCCTGGGGATTACTACCTACCTTGTCGTAAAAGCCATTACCCTGCTACTGCTACTACTAACTGCTATTACCCTGATGAATGAATGAATGAATATACTCTTTATTGCACACTGTACATTACAAATATAAAAATAAAAATACAATGGAAATATTGCAAAAGGCGACCTTATCGCTCATAGCGATTTCTTCCAGGTAACCTAATTTAAAGATTACAGGAGCTTAACAGATAGAGTAATGGGGCTGGCAAGTGTGCTTTCTGATCGATAACGTCAATAATATTGTAAAATAATAAAAATACATAGTTATATATATATATCTAATATATAAAATTTCTCGTGTCACAGTTTTCGTTGCCATACTCCTCCGAAACGGCTTGACCGATTTTTACCAAATTTTATATGCGTATTCAGTAGGTCTGAGAATCGGCTACTATCTATTTTTTATGCGTCTACCAGTTGTATTTCTCCCAATACACGGGGTACAAAGGCGACTTATTATGGCAAAACAAATGTTTGCCGGGACAGCTAGTATTTATATACATATATACCTAATCATACCTAAACCTAGTAATAAATATATACCACATATTATAAATCAATACTAATACATACCTAGTAACATAAACCTTATAGTACATAATATATAAACTAGCACTATATACCAATATAATACATACAACCATGAGCACAAACTAATTCGATGACTTCAGAAGATATTCCTTAAGTTTGTTCTTGAACGACTCGGCTGTTTTTAAACTTCGTATTTCAAGAGGGAGAGAATTCCACAGTTGGATTGCAGTTACCGTAAACGAATTATGAAAGAATTGTTGGGAGTGTTCGGGACATTTAAGAGTTAGGAAATGGCAGGAGCGCATAGAGCGACTACTGGAAGAAGATGAACTAATGAATTGGAATCTACGTTTTAAATAATCAGGTGCTGTGGGATTGAACTAATTGTGTATAGAAGAGAGAGGACGTGAGCATTCCGGCGCAGACGAATGGGGAGCCACTTGAGCTTGGCACGAAATTCAGACACATGGTCGTATTTACGGATAATCATAGTACTCCAGGCTTTATGCGATAGGTACGTAGTATTACACGCTCAACTTGTAGGCGGCCAAGTGCACACCCGAAATCTTAAAAGTAGAAGTATAAAAGTAGTATGGCCTCGTATCTCATTACCTCCATTGGGTTATGCGCTATATACTTACACCACACAATGATGTAGTAGGTACTACCTAGGTACCTATCCAGATATCGATTCGGGACTGAACAAACTAGAACAAAAAGTTTTGTTCGCTAGAAGGCCAGGCTAGACTGCAGCGTGTTGCGTGACGACAACCCATCCTGTGTTCCCGACTGTACCTACACAAACCCAACTTTCCATAGGTAGGTAGGTACCTACCTACGAAGGCCGAGGACGCGCAATTTCGATTCTGCGCAGAAAATACAATTTTATATAATCTGGTACCTATATCTCCAGCCTATGTAAAGGACAGTGCCTACCTACCGTTACACACTACGGGACTAACCTTCGAATAGAGTTGTTGCATGTTTGGGATTTTTATCATAGAACACCAGACCTCACAGTTTAATAGATATATATAATATAAGACCTACAGTATGTGGGGGTCTGTGTACCTATACATATATTTAAGTCAACCTAATTCACCCAAGCATGTCTACTGAATAAATTGTGACTTCAGGTTCTTTAAGTAGTAATACATTTCAGTCTGCATAAAGCACCTGGGTGAACAACTAAGTCGTGTGCAGACGATTATCTTTTATGTAATAAGACCCCACCTATCTAATGAGGAATCTAGAGGCTTCCCATTTTTCAGTACAAACAAGTCATGCTATTTATGTAGTATAGGGATATATTAAAAACAAAGTCCTCATCAGTTCTTTAATATAAGTACATTAACATTTAGTAAACTTTCACATTGTAACATTCCAGCCTACTGGTAGATCGAAAATAAATAATAAAGGATACGATCTGCAAACATAATTTAAAGTATTTATTCACTGTGTAAATACAATACAAAGATTGCTCTCATGGGTCTGTATTAAGAGGAATTTTACAATCTAAGATACAAATTATACTTATCTATAGTTACCGTGTCCTATCATCGAAGTGTCATCGCTATTTACAGTACATAATTGAAAATTAACTAGTTTGTGAAGAGTTACATGTACATTTATGTTTTAGTATCTAGTTTTACAATAATTAAAAAAAGTTAAATAATTTCACTTGTTTGAAATCACTATCTCAACCCTAATGTGAGAGTAAACATGATTTCATTAATTTTATGTCACATTTGACCTGATTTCTCACAAAATCAACAAAATCCCATCAGGAATACACATCTAATCTGATGCACAAGTTGAATGCACTATACTAAAATTAATTTCCAGAATATAATTCTAACATTAAAAACGTAAAGTAAATCTAACCATACCAAATCACTTGAACTGCATCACACACATACTATGCACGTTCAAAATTATTAATAGAACCATATAAATACAAATTTAAATTAACATAGCTTAGTCCATTTTTTACAATACTGATTTCCAACTTGCTATACACTGGTAAATATGCATTCAGGCAACAAATTTCCTGTCATTGACAGATGTTCGAATGGTGGCGGCTAGGCAACGGACGCCGTTATTTGTCTTTTGAAGATGTGGCCAAAGGCTTTGCCGGTTGAGGGATGATAGTGATCTCATCGTTAATTTTAATCGGTTTTAGCAGCGAGTCGGATTCTGTTGCCTTAGTGGTGCTGCCGGCGGGTGGAGCCTTGTTTTTGTCCATAACCCTTTTGGCAACCACGCTGTGCGCAGAATACACGTGGTTCTCAAACTGCTTGTACATACCGAATGTGGCTGTGCAAACGGTGCATTTGTACGAAAGATGCGCCGGCTTCAGTGTCATGTTGTGGTCGCGCGCCACATGATTCAGCAACTTCCACTGGTACACGCGGCCGCACACGGGGCAACGGCCAGCGTCCTTGCCCTTATTAGCCGCCTCTTGCATGGAGCTTGTGACGAGTCCATGAGAGCCCAACAGATGCCGTTCCAGTCCTTGGTCCGTGAAGAATCGGAATTGGCATTTCTGGCAATTTAGTGGTGGCCGATTGTAAATCATTTTAGGGTGTATTTTAACTTTGTGTATCCATTGCATGTGGTTCCTCAGCTGTTCGAGGTCTTTGATGTACCCGTCGCAGATCTCACAGATTACGAAAGAACCTTTGTTGTTTACTTGTGGAGCTTGCTGGGCCTGAGGGGTGCGAGGTAGGGGTGTAATGGATATTTTAGGTGTGGCATTAGCACCTTGGTTCATGGGGTAGTTGGGTGCATTAAGGGCAGGATTTTGTGAATTGTGCATAATCATCAGCCCGCCGCGGATGAGAGGTACCCCGGGCAAGGGCGCTCCGCGCGGTGCGTTGGTGGACATAGGTGGGCGCCCGCGGGGCCTGCCTTGCACGGGCATTATGGGCGTCATGCCCATTCGCGGGATATTGTTAGCCATAGGTGCACGGTTGAACTGCTGTGGGTACGCTCCCATAACGTTGTTGCGAGCTCGAGTCAATTTGGGAATCTTTGCCGGCGGCTCCCATTCTAGTGGAGGCTCTAGATTCAAATGTGGCTTAAATTTCTTTGCACACGCAATGAGATGGCGCGCAAGTTTGCTCTTGCTGTTGTCCTCGAATGTACAGTTCGCACACTGCTGGTATGCCGGTGCTCGCTCTAATCGACCTCTGATATTGTGTTCCGCCTCCATGTGGAAGAGGATATCATGTGGGCTTCTTATTTCAAATGGACAAGTATTACACTTATAAATATTATTTTTCATATGTGGCGCTTCTAGGTGATGGGCCATAACCAACATTGACTCGGTCTTAAAACTACAGAATTCGCAACGTTTCTGTTCGAGTGCGTATGGTGCGTTTTGCTTTTTACTGTATTCATAATTTTGAGTCAGAGATTGAATAGCTGCCTCGGTGGCTTTGGTACTGCGGCCCGTTTTCTTTTCTCTGTATAGTTTACGGTTTTGTTGCTTCAGAAGATCACTTTGTACATATTCTTGGACCATATTAACTCCTATGTTAATAAAGAACTGACCAAGGGAACAATCGAAGTAGCTGTCGGATTTACCAGTACCTTTAAGTAATTCCTTGATTTCCTCAACGGAATCATCCTTGTCTTTAACTAGCTGTACGCTACCGTCGTCGCTGCCTGCATCACTATCCGACGACTCGCCATCCCAGGACACATCATCATCCTCATCCTTTTTTCGCTTCTCTTTCTTCTGTTTTTTATTCTTTGCCTTTTCAGCCTCCTCACTCTTCTCATCTTCGGATTCTTCCACTTCTTCCCCTCTATCCCTCCTCTCTTGTTTTTCTTTTTCTTTCCTTTCTTTTTCTGCTTTTTCCTTCTCTTGTCTTTCCTTTTCCTCTTTCAGTTTGAGTTCTTCTAACTCTTTGCCTAATGCATCGACAAATTCTCTAAAGGGCTTAATGGAGGGTTTTTCATATACATAAGGTACTATAAAGGAAGGGGCTTCGACAACAAACATGTCGTCCGTAAGAGAAGGCAATATCGGAGGTTGTGTGACTGTAGCCGTTTGTGTATTGGGCTGGTGTACATTGGTATTACTTTTGACGCTGACCGGCGTAATAGTCGTACCGCGCACGGCGATGCTCTGGCACAGAGACTGCACATTGTTACCTGAACTCGACGACGTCGATGGTGTCTTAGAATGTGTATCTTTTTCGGACATTATTGAATTTGTATCAATTATAACAACCGTTGGTTCTTTGTTCTGATCATTCGACTTGGGATGTTTAGATGCTAAATCAACTAAGTTTTTAGTATTGCTAATAACTATAGGCTTAGCCTTACTTGGTATCTGATCCAGAGGGTCTTCCATTGCGACTTCTTCCACGTCGGATTCGTCATCGCCATTCTCACTGTTCTGTACTGTGTTATTTTGAGATTTGCCTTCATTATCATTAGAAGCTTCCTCTGATTCACTGGAACTTGAGTCACTTTCATCTTCATCATCCTCACCATCTTCATCGTCTTCATTTGTCATTATACAGTCATCTTCGTCATCACTGGTGATTTCGTGGACTTCAGGACTGCTGGCACCACCATTCTGACTTTCAGCATTATTCTCGTCATTCCCATTTGAATTTTCATTTTCTACCTCATCCTCTTTCGGTTGACTGTCCTGCGATGTGTCGTCGTCGCCATCCGTCCTTTCTTCTGTAAGAGAAAGAATGTATGTATTAGTAAAAATTTTAACATATTGCCAATAAGAACTCTCCACATAATATTTGATATTTGTGTAGCACTGAAGATGGCAAGGAAGCCAAATATTAACAAGTTCGTACTTCTACTATTACACCGATTTCTTATAATATATTTTAACATTTGTTAAGTTGTACCCAAGTTGTAACATGACAATTATTGTTTTTATTAGTACTAGCTGACCCAGCAAATGTTGTTTTGGCAATAAACATTATTGGTAATGTTTCTCTTCTATTATATACATGTATTATATATATATATATAAATCTCCCTCAAGAACCACTCTATTCACTAAAAAAAACGCATCAAAAGCCAGTGCGTAATTTTAAGGATCTAAGATCTAGTATATCATATGTATCATGAAGAACCTATTTAAACTTTATGTAAGTTTAAATATTAAAAATCTTCTTAATCGTTCAGAGTAAGATTAATTAAGTAGAATGTGCTACATGTTGTTTCTTATAGAAGTATCAAGTATGTCAACAAGTTACATTAACCCTTAATTTTCAGAAAAACTACTTTACAGTAATATAATTACTTAAAGTTGGATTGGTCAATAATGAAGTGTGGTCTATGATGGAGGACACTTGCCTAAGTAGCTAATTTCTAAACAGATGTAAGGTGAGCTACCCTCACTTAAGGTTTAATGCTTTGTGGTTACCACTAAATAATACTTGTATGTGTATGTAATAATACTGGATAATGCTAATGCAAAATTCAAAACAGTAGTCAAAGATGTAGGCTTCGGGTATTACCCTAAACAACTTTTTTACATGTCAGGTCAGTAACTTTAACTTTTATTTAACTTTAACTTTCTTTTTTTTGTGATTTTCAGTTCAAAATCAGTGATCTCATGTGTCCGGTATATAATATATTAGCAGTTAAAAGGTTAATGGAAATCTAGCAAAATTCGTAAAGTTAGTTCAGGTAATCAAAACAAATACTACTTTTCATTACCTACATACTTGTTTGTCTCAGTGACAGAAATATATAGTCCTTATGCATTTTTTTTTTTTGCGTTGATCCAATAAAAAGTGTATCCCTGGTCTGGCCTCAAAAATCTTGAAGTGATACTTTATTTATATTGTAAGACTTAAAAAAGATGTTTAATGCCTCATATTTGAGAGAATGTTTTTCACAATAAAACCTGTTTGGTACATAAGAAGGTATGAACCAGACTCTATTTATTGAGGAATATTTCACCAGTATTTATATTGCATTTTGTAAATCATAATTTCAAAATCCAATTACAAAAGAAATGAAGTCTAGAGGTATTATTTTAAAACCATTTTGAAACTAGGTAAACAACCTGTAGATAACCTTTTCATAACATGTTGCCAAAGTATGAATATCTCATGGGATAAGATATTATTGTTAATGCCTTCTAGTGAAAATAAAATGTTAATAAAAATAAAGTGACACAGTGTTATCTTTCAGCAACCTAAATTATCAGTAAAGACCTTAGAATGAGCTAAGAATATGTTAGTATTAAAGGTAATACATGAATGAATGTGAAAACACAGCAAAGAGTTCATTTCACTACTTAATACATGCTTATGTCTTACACGGTGTGTTATAATTGACAAACATAACTATTCTATGAAAAGGATTTTTACATTTCTTCAGATTATTCCACTGTTTAGTTAAATTATTAAAGTGTTATAAGGAAAACAGAAAAGTTAAGTGCCAAGTTCACTGCCAAACTGCAGTCAGTAAGATGTTTATTGTTTGTTGTTTATATTCAAATTCATGACATAAAAATTCATTAAACATTAAGAATTATGACTGAAACATACAATGTACAAGTGCTGTAATACATACACAATACACATGATAAGGATCTTTGCAAAAAGTAAATAAAAACAGCCAAGTTAGTAACCATAAAAAGACGAAAGTATGAATAGACTAGGTAAGCTATGTATGTACTTATTATATAGGAGTAGCTAACGTAAGCGCGGCTACCCCGCCCCCCGCGCGCATTGGGAAACACCGGCTGCGAGGGGTAACGCGCAAGCTAAGTATACGCAAGAAGATTTTGGCCAAGTACGAAACCGAAAATCCAAGAGAAAACCAAAGACCTAACCAAAAATCACTCGATAAAACACTGGTTTCATGGGCAATTATGATGGGAACTGATGTGATTAGCTTGTGGGGCCGACTTTTTCTGTGTCACGGATCCATGATGTGGTGGTAGACTTGACCGCCATATGGGCTTCGATACAGTTCTGCTTCGAATGGCATTCGCTTGGCTAACACTCATCTAATTCTATCAATACATGCATTATTGTTATACACTAGTGTTATTTGGACGCTAAATTACAATAATTACTTACCGATTGCTGTAGAAATTGACATTTTCATCTATTTTACAATAAAAAACTACTGAAAAGGGCACAACAGCACAGTGGCGGAAATCAAACCAACTCAAGCTGTCATGTTAGGTTTTTCAAGCGTCAACGTTCCGTTCTAAAGTATTTGATTAGTATTTAATTGAAACATGTGGCTAAAATAACGTTGTTTACTATTTTAATGATTTAATTTTATTCTTTATATTGAATTGTATACAATACAATGTATGAAAATATTTATTTACAACAAATAATACTTCTGTATAGAAATGTTAATTTGTTTGCTCCATGAAACACTCTATAGTATGTGTAACTCCCAATGCTTTGCTTGACAACTGCGCTGTCTCACTCTTACTCAATACATTATCAATAAACATTATCGTTATCCCTTTCTAGTGTGAGTGAGATAGTAAGGGGAAAAAATAGTGTTGTTAGAAAGAGAAGACATCATAGGGCACGACTTTGTGAATAATCGTGATTATACTTTGGGGTGAAAAAAAGGCGCGAAATATTTTATTTCAGTGATGATCTAACTCTAGTGACCTACTCATGGTTTTTAGGTCTTACTACTTTTGTTTTCTGATACAAATTTTAATTTAGGTAGCTGAAAAATTTGAATTGAAAAGTTTTGTTAGTACGTCCATGTTTCCCTTTAGTCCCGAAAAAAGGAATTGCATGTACCTAAGTAATTTTTATTAGATGCTACAGGAGACACAAACATTTTGCTTATCAATAAAATAACAAGTAGGTAGGTGTCAAAACATTTATTTAAATATTCATGAAATAAAAACTAAGTTAGAATACAAAAACATTAAATACTTATTAAATAAATAAAATCATACCCATTAAACTCAATAATTTTGAAACATGAAGGAGGCAGGTAACCAGTTACTTAACACTATCAGACAGTAGGTAACCACAATTTTTAAATTTATTATTGTGCCTTAACTACTTTCTTATCATTCACAAAAGTGTTACTATAATAATTTAGCGTATAAAAAAATTACATTGAGTACAATATCATTTTTCTAAACTTCCTTTACATGTGACTAAGATATTATGAACATCTTATACAGGCAACTTTCGTTAGTAGGTTGGTACATATTATATTGTCGATTTTCTTATAGATAGGTAAGTACTTAGTCTTCTTCACTGAAATGGTCTTCAGAAAAAGGGTCCGCAAGGGGAGCACCGTCTGGTTTTCTTATAACTCCCATTTTTTCTGCAGAATTCAAGCATTTCTGTGCAAAATCCTTAATTCTCTCACTTTCCTTTTCTTCTAATTTTGTCAGAGCCATTAGAATCTCCATGGCATCAGTCTCAAAGATTCTCGCGGCAGCATCTTTGTCGCCGCGGATTATGTTGTAAAGCATATAGACACCTCTATACTGGATTTCCTTATTGGGGTTGGCGAGTAGGCATCGCAAAGTCTCTATCCAACTACTGACATCCAAGAGCTTTCTGCAGCATGCTTTGCTGACAGAGGTTAAAATGCAGAGTGCCCCTGATGCTGCCATTGCAGTCTCAACATCTTCTTCTTGACATAAGAGATAAAGGAATTTCGTTTTATCATTGTTCCCTTCATATGTCTTGATCACATCATCAGACTGTACCATGTTGCAAATACACTGCACTGCTGCCCTTTGTAACATAAGATGGTCCTCATATAGGTAATGTTCGATTTTAGATAAACCTCCTTCCTTGATTATTCTATTTCTAGTGGTTTCATTCATCCCTGCCAAGTTGCACAGAGCCATGAGAGCTTCAAAGTTTTCTAAGGCAGTACAATCGGGATGTAATAAGGCCACCAAAGGCCGAACAACTTCCAAATTTCTCTGTCCAGGGAATGCAACTTCTGGATTTATAGTAATGCCTATTCTGGCTAATGCTTGGGCAGCTTGTTTTTTACCCTTGTCTGTACCTTCTAATGCCAGTGGGATTAATACTTTGGCTCCACCCTGTTGAACAACTATACCTCTCAAATCTTGTAAGTTACAAATAGCATTGAAAACTCTGGCAATCAATTCTCTAGAATTATGGCTTTCTGTTTTCGATAATGCTACCAAACCTGAGGTTACTCCTGCTTTGGCCAAAACTGTTATTCTCTTGTTAACAAAATCTTGGTCATCAAGTTCATGCTGTTCTGGTACATGATGTTTGGCAAACTTTGCTAGTTCCAACATTTCAGGGACCATTTCTTGTTTATCATATGCATTGCATAGATTCACCAGTGTTGTTACAACACCATAGAGTGCAGATTGGTCTCCTGTCTTAGCTAATTCTATTAGAGCATGCAGTGCGGGTATATCCTCAACAAGTTTCTCCTTAACATCTGCATCAAGTGTTAGGTAGGAAAGGCCTTCAGCTGCCCACTTCCTCATATCTTTATCTTTAGCAGGGCTTACTAAAAACTTCCTACATGCTTCTGCCAACTTTGTTGTTGATCCTTCTGCAAATGGCCTGATGGATGCATCATCTCCTCCAAAACTACCTAACTTGCACAGACCAACCAAAGCTCTTACTCTGACTGAGTCATCTTTGCTTTGATACATTTTTTTAAGAATGTCAACTCCCTTATCAATTATAGCCTTAGCTTTATCTTTTTTAGATGCAGCTGCAATTAAACATTCACATGATACTCTTTGTTGCAGAATATCCTCAGTTTGCGCCATAACTAAGATCATTTCCATAATTCCTTCCTTTGAAATGATGTAATTACCAACATCTAAAGGACCTCTAAGTAAAGATGTAATAGCCACAGTAACTCTAACTTTAGATTCAAGGTCTGGGGCTAGCAATTTGTCCTTGACAAATTCATCCACTTGATTATTGTACTTCAGTTTGGCTTCATCATAGTACATGTTGTCGTAGATCCTGGCCATGCAAGCGGCAGCAATAGTCCTGGATGACGAGGTGATATTCATTGCAGACTCATATTTATACTCTTCAAGTTCACTGCAAACTTCCAAGAGTCTTTGAAGTCCTTTTATCTCAACAAATCTTTCAGCCCAGTTGAGAACAGAGTGATGAGAATTGCGCATGACCAATTCTATAATTGCATCTCTAGCTTGGCCAGAAATTACTCTGTTTGTGATGGAGTATGTAAGGCAAGTAAGGAGTGTGTCAATTTCATTTCTGTTAGCTTCACACAGGTCTTGGTCTGGTTTAGTTTCAGTTTTAGTGTCCATTCCTGAGAAGGTATTGATTATGACTTGGAGACAGTATTGGGCAACATTCACTCTTTCTTGGTTCTCACTGTCAATAACTTCAAGGAACCAAGGAACACCTACAATATTTATGATTTCTTTACATCTATTTACATTTTTTTTGCACAGTTGACTTATAACTCTTATAGCATTAATGCAGATTTCTTGGTTCTTCTCCACTTTGAAAAGTTTTTGTATCTTTTGTACAACACCACTATTGAACATAATCTCTGCACCTGTGTTTTCTTTTGCCAATACAAGAATATTAGCCATGGCCTTCTCCCTCTTATCTTGTTCTTCAGAAAGTTCGAAGGCCAATTTGAACATCTGCTCAACTTTACTGCTGGTCTGAGCATTTTGCCTAGCTCGCTCCTGCACAATTGCATGAAGTCGAACCAACACAGGCTGAATAGCTTTGTTACTTGGATCTACTGTGAGTATAACTTTGGCATCTCTATAAGCTTCTTCAAATCTCTCGAGCGCTTCCAGTGCCTGTGCGCGACGAAACAAAGCCTTAGGATCTTCCGGTATGATGCGTAGAGCTTCATCACAGTCTTTGATGACTTTATCGTAATCCTTGATCTTCAGATAAGCGGCGGCACGATTTTTAAGGTACGTCGCAAAGTCCCGACTATCTTTCTCGGCGAGGTTAATGGCTTTAGTATATAGGGCGATAGATTCTTCATACTTTTCAGTTTTAAAAGCATCATTACCCTTGTTTTTAAAGTTTTCTGCTTCTTCGATGTGTACACCCATTGTGCAAATTATTAACTGACACTTGCTGTTGACACAGTGCAATTTATACCCTACACATGGGAAAGTTCGAGTTCAATCTAGGCTTTTCGGTGCGAAGAACACATGCCAGCAAGTTTACTCCTAAAATAGATATTTATTTTTGTCAAAATATCAACTTCAATGGGATCGTGTTTTACGAAAATTCTGTTCGAAAACTTTTTGACACTAAAAGCACAATATGCATTATAAAAATCATACGGATATCGCTGTCGAAATACTCATCGCTAAACGATAATAATAACGAAAAGTTACAATTGCGTATAATAGTATTTTGTGTACTAAATCAAAATCTTGAATTTTATTCCATTTTAAGATTATCTATCTGGTTATCTTAAAAGTTTTTGAACGTTATCTTTAAAAAAAAAAAAAAAAGCTTTTAACCATAGATTTCAACATTTTTTTCCTGGTGGTGAAGTTGCATGATTCTTTGGCCCTTCACGACGATGTACGCGCTATACATTGTCACAAGTTCTGCTCTTGGATCCAATACATTAATGTATAGGTCGGTCATGGACATTATTATTGGACATCACCGTGAGCCCAACAAAAATTGGACCACCAAGTTTGGACCTCACCTTGGTCCTTGTTGTTAGTACCAGTAATAGCACCTCAGGCGATGA
Source organism: Conopomorpha cramerella (assembly GCA_012932125.1). Lineage (NCBI taxonomy): Eukaryota > Metazoa > Arthropoda > Insecta > Lepidoptera > Gracillariidae > Conopomorpha > Conopomorpha cramerella. Next base: position 73,687 of record SJJU01000260.1, read on the forward strand.
AAAAAAAATATTTACAAGATATTGTCTATGGTCATATTGTGATTTATTCAAAAGTACATCGTGATTAGTGTGGTTGGTTTTTCATAATTCAAAATACTTTATTAACAATAAATAAAAAATGTCGTCAATTAGTTTATTAAACCCTAAGGCTGAATTAGCAAGAGCTGCTCAAGCTTTGGCTGTAAATATTTCAGCTGCAAAGGGTATACAAGATGTCATGAGAACTAACCTCGGACCGAAAGGAACAATGAAAATGTAAGTATTTTGATGAATTAAAACCGATTTAATAATTTCATTGCCGTATTTTCACTAATCTGCACTAATGTGTAAGCATAAATTTGAAATTTACTGTATAATAAACCAGTAACTAACGATATTAAAATCATGTGATCGGGGTGGTATTTCGGTACATCATGCAATAAAATAAGCGTGTCGGTAACACTTCAGGTTAGTGTCCGGTGCTGGGGATATCAAAATCACGAAGGATGGTAATGTACTACTCCACGAGATGCAGATTCAGCACCCTACAGCATCGCTCATCGCGCGCGCCTCCACCGCGCAGGATGACGCCACCGGGGACGGCACCACGTCCACCGTCCTGCTGATTGGTGAACTGCTCAAGCAAGCCGACATCTACATTAGTGAAGGTACAGTCAAAAGTCAAAGTTAAATAACGTATTTCATAATTATAAGTAGAAAGCTTAAAAATATTGAGTAATCGTCTTCAGAATAATCATCAATTTATCAAATTCTTTTTTTGAACTCCATTGCTGGAGAGGCTTATTTTGGACATACAGTCTAATGACCTAATGATCCCTTTCATACCCTGCATAATTACATTAAGAAGCAAATTCTGACACATTGATAAATCTGAGAACAATTTTCAGAATGGATGCGACTGCCAACCAATTATGGTGATGAAAGACATTCTATTGCTTCTTAATTCTTTGTCAACAATTAATAGAAATGTCTCTTTTTTTTCATGAATTGAATTGAACAACTTTTTGATTATGTAGTTATATGTAAAATACATACCTATAGTAATCCCTGCAGTATGTATTATGAACATCTAACAAATAGGTTTTATCTTGTTGAAACTTTGAATGCATTGTCTGGCTCATAAAACATTTGCGAAGATTGTAATTAATGGTACCAAAACATCACTCATAAATTGAAATAAATTGAACCATCAGTCTAAGCTGTGCATGTCAATTGACCTGTCATAATTTGCTTCTTAGGTGACACCAACTATAACAGTATTTCTCTCTCTCTCTGGAGAGACCTATGTCCAGCAGTGGACAAGTATGGGCTGATGATGATGATGATGATGATGATGATTATATACATGTATTATGCATAAAAACCTTCCTCAAGGATCACTATCTACTAAAGAAAACCTCAACAAAATTTGTTGCATAGTTTTAAAGATCTAAGCATACTTAGGGAAGTACAGCGGGAGGTGACATTGTTTTATACTCTGTATTGATACCTGTTGAATAGGCTTAGACCACCTTTTACTGCTTACTAGTAGTGAGGAAGAAGCAGTAACAAATATGTTTAAACACATTAGGGTAGTTTTTATTTAGTCATGTTTCTTAAACATGACGCATATTGATTGAGCCACTTTTAAATCTTAAGTTTCATTTACTTACCGTAATATTTCTTACAGGACTTCACCCCAGAATTATCACAGAGGGATATGATGTAGCCCGCAGCAAGGCTATCGAGGTTCTTGATTCTATGAAGATCCCAATAGAGATCAAGAGGGAGAGCTTACTAGATGTTGCACGCACTTCCCTAAAGACCAAGGTAACATTTTGAATTATTTTTTGTTTGGTAACTTTTAAAATCAAAATTTTGTTTTTATTTGAAAGCTGGTGCTTCTTATGTGATCCCATTAATATTTTGTTCAATTCTAACTGTGGCATACATAAGTGTACCACAAATGTTTTAATATTTTACTGCTTGAAGTCAGTTCTTTATCTTTGCACCACTGTTGCTGCTGTTACCCCCTTATAATTGAATAAAATAACTGCAGCACAGCTATTGAGAGAATTCTGTCAGTTGCAAAGCATGTAGTACATTTATTTATTACTTTTTTCGTCATCATTTAAAAATTAAGTGTATTTTTTACGTCATATCGAACATGGACTGATAGTATACATAAACTGTATCTAAATCATTTGACTAAAGTATTTGTTTCACTAGGTACATCCTAGCCTGGCTGAGTTGCTGACCTCGGCGTGTGTAGACGCCATACTCGCCATCCGTACTCCAGGCAAGCCGGTAGACCTCCACATGGTGGAGCTTATGGAGATGCAGCATAAGACTGCCACAGAGACTACACTTGTCAGAGGTTTGTAAGACTATTTTAATTTTAAAATATACCTATGTGCCAATATTACTAAAGCTATTAAAAAAAATCGTTGTAAGCCTCTATCTCAAATCTAAACCTAATTGAATCTGAGGAACCAGAAAAATAAACAAGCTTCATAATATTCAAAGTTAAAAATGGGTATTATAGCGCGAAGATTAACCAAAGATAAGCTAAGATAAATCTAACATATATCCACAAAATTAATCATTTCACACATCGCTAAAATAACAGTGTTTGTATAAAAAATTGCATCTTATACCATTTCATTGCTCGCTAGTGTATTATACATGTAAACCTTCCTAATGAGTCACGCTATGTATTACCAAAAACCACATCGAAATCCATTCAATACTTTTAAAGATCTACTAAGCTTGCACAGGGATGGACAATGGGAGTACGCAACGCAACGCTCGTACGGTGAAGGACAACATCGTGATGAAACCCGCACACCACAAGGTGTGCGAACCCTATAACGGCGATGGGCTCACCCCCTGTCACGTTGGGTTAAATACGCTCGGTGAACCGTGGGCATTTGCTTTAGCAAGTGCCTCTGCCTAACCCGCTTTGGGATTAAAGGCGTGAAGTGTATTTATTTATTTTATTTGTACTACAAAACATTTTCGTTGTCCGGTCAGGTCTGGTGATGGATCACGGTGCCCGGCACCCGGACATGCCGAAGCGCGTGGAGAACGCGTACATACTCACGTGCAACGTGTCGCTCGAGTATGAGAAGACTGAAGTCAACTCGGGCTTCTTCTATAAGTCTGCTGAGGACAGGGAGAAATTGATCGCCGCCGAGAGGGAGTTCATTGACCAAAGGGTTAAGAAGGTATCTTCTGTTTACATTTTATTACCATCATTGATTTATATTATTTACTAACTGTATCTCGGCGTTTTTACTCGAATTTTATACCGTTTTCGTGTGATATTAGGGATAAATTATGTAGCACCTGTGTGTTGGCTGATGTAACTTTCAAACTTCGCGAAGGTAATACTTATTTTGGCTCGCCCTCGTCCTGTAGGTACTTAACACCGAATAATCGGACCGAATGTCGTATCAAGTACAATACAAACAAACATTACAGGGGCACTTGCTAAGCAAATGCATACGGTTCCTCAAGTATATTTAACTCAATGTGACAGGGGGTGGGCCCATCGAGTTCACATAACTTATGATGTGCGGGTTTCATCACGATGTTGTCCTTCACCATATGCGCATTGCGTTGCGTACATGGGTACTGAAATAGTCCCATTGGTATACGTCCAGTAGTCGGACTCGAACACGCGACCTTCCGGTTGCAAGTCACGTATCCGAACAACTACACCACAGACGCCTCAAGTCGAAGTCGAAATTAATGAGGTGCGGAAGGAACAAATGGCGCAATGTATTGTATTATCTCTTACCTAATACTTGCCTTGTCTGCAGATCATTGCGCTGAAGAAGCAGGTGTGTGATGGTACGGACAAGTCGTTCGTGGTGATCAACCAGAAGGGCATCGACCCGCTGTCCCTGGACGCTTTCGCGAAGGAAGGTATCGTGGCGCTGCGCCGCGCCAAGCGCCGGAACATGGAGCGCCTGGCCCTGGCGTGCGGCGGCTCCGCCATGAACTCCGTCGACGAGATCACGCCCGACGCGCTCGGCTTCGCCGGACTCGTCTACGAGCACATCCTCGGCGAGGACAAGTTCACCTTCGTCGAAGAGTGCAAGAACCCGCTGTCCGTCACCATCCTAATGAAGGGGCCCAACAAGCATACGCTGACCCAAATCAAGGACGCTGTCCGCGACGGGCTGCGAGCAATCAACAACGCCATCGAAGACCAGTGTGTGGTCGCTGGCGCCGGTGCCTTCGAGGTCAGGGCCAATATGGAATTGCAGAAGTACAAGGACACTGTGAAGGGCAAGGCGCGTCTCGGGATCCAGGCGTACGCGGAAGCTCTACTCGTGGTACCCAAGACGCTGGCCGTCAACTCGGGCTACGATGCCCAGGACACGATTGTCAAGCTGCAGGAGGAGGCGCGCCTCAGCCCCGACCCTATCGGCCTCGACCTCAGCACCGGCGAGCCCACTAAACCCACCGATCTCGGCATTTACGACAACTACAGCGTAAAGAGGCAGATCATCAACTCCTGTTCCGTCATAGCCAGTAACTTGTTGCTCGTCGATGAAATCATGAGAGCTGGTATGAGCAGCCTCAAGGGATAATCCTCTCCACTAATATGCGCCTTATTATACTCGCTTTAATTAATACACTTGCAGATTCACAACTGTGCAATTTATGAATGCAGTTATTGCACTATTAGACAAAAGCTGCCTAATTAATGTCTATTGTATTACTTATCTATTATGTCTAATAAAAGTAAGAACTTTTAACACTAGCGGTCTATTTATTATTGTATATTTTCAGTAATTTTCACCGTCCATACTTTACCTGTGTTGAATGAATATGTCACAAATAATGGAATAGCTTCAAATTCGTGATAGATTCAGAGGTCAGCTTAGGCTACAAAATTTGAGCCCGCGATCTAAATTGATAACATACATATTTGTGGGTAGTCATCTCGACCTATTCATTCATGGCTCGTACAGTGAGCTAAGTTAGTTCCTTTGAACCACTTTAAGGGACCACACCCAGAACGCGAGAAAACGTATTTGGTCAATTTAGCCCGCGGGCTCAAATTTTGTGGGCTATGTTGACCCTGGAATTTCGTGATAATCCTTGGCTAATGTGATATGGAGCATTGTCTGTCACATTTAGGTGCAAACTTTTTAGCTATGCGCCTAAAGATCCTATACAACGTAAAATGAAATTTGTTGACGTTGGCGAAAGTCGAGATTTCACTCAGTCCATGATAACAAACAACTTGCTCCAAAAATTTTCTATCTTCCCTAGTGTCCAGGGTGACTTCTGTCAGTTATATTTTAGTACGTATTTTTTTTTACTAAAATGGCTGTAACTTGTGTAAATGGGGCTAGAGGGAGAAAATGGATAGTTTGCGTAGGTAGGTACCAACTATAATATGCTAACTGATTCACACCTATTCCCCCCCCCCCCCCCCCAAGTTGCCGTAACTTGAAAATCCACCATGGTCCAGCCATCCTGACTTCAGAATGGCGGGACACTTGGTCCAGCCATCGTGACGCACACGTATTTGATTATTTGGAAAAAAATATCAAACTGCAGATACTTTTGTAACTACATGTTACAAAAGTATCTGCAACAATAAAACAATTTACTGTCACTTTCAATACTGACTGCTTGAAGTTAGTACTTTCGTTGATATTTTATCCCCCCCTAATGCAGGTTACGCCATCCTGTCGTAACTGTGTGCGTTACCCCAGCCAGATTTTGTCGAAAATCACATTTTTTTTTAAGTAGATAATTAGAAGTCCAACTTCTTCAATTGTTGTGCTGATTTTTAAATTTGTTTTGCTTATGTTTTTTTAGTTATTTGACAAAAACAGATCTGGCTGGCGTAACGTTACCCCAGCCAGATGTTTTGTTAATTAAAGGGTTTATTGAAATAAACTTTAGGTACATAATTAGTATTCTGAACGAGGTAAATGTCGCCACAAAATTTGAATTTGTATCGTTTATGGTTTCGGAGATATTCAAAATCCTGCTGGGGTAACGTTTACGTGTTCGCTGTATCTCCGAAACGGCTATGTATAATTTTTTGTACACAGCTTCTATGAATTTGTTATAATTTGTTTGCCAATAAAGAAAAACAAAATAATGCACCGTTTGGAAGTATTTTAATTAAAAAAAACTCAAAAATAGCTCCTAGCTCTTCAAAAAAGAGCTCTAAAGCCTTATTTGAAACGTCATTTTGTAGCTTACAACTGCCTTCAAATGTTTGTAAATTTTCATTAGAATCCTGTTGGTATTTATTAAGTTACAACGATATTTAATTCAGTTCTCGTAACGATGCGCTCCGGAGATTTTAAGCCTCCGATTTACTGAGTTCTTTGTGGATTTAAAAGTTGAATAAGATATCATTAATTAGTATTTTAGTTCAATTTTCTACCTGTAAAATTTCAGCGTAATACGATTTGTAATTACCGAGATGATTAAAAGAAAGACATTAGGTAGTGCATGATCATGGCAACCCGACCAAGTATAGATGGTTACGAAAAAGCGGCCACGTAGTACTGTATACTAACTTTTGAAATTAATAGGATAGTTTTAAACGTAAAGTACAGTTACGTACAGAAGTGTAAAACGAAAACAATATCATCTTAATTTGGGTATTTTTATTTACAAATCATGTTTTATAAACTTACAAAGAAAAATGCGAAGTACCTAAACACTTTAATTTAGTTATATATTTTCTTATAGCAGCATAATAAATGTTCATTGGCTCAACATATATATAAATTAACTTCAAAAAGATTAACATTGATTTTCAAATCATGAACTAACAATCACATAATAAATTATTGACTGACATTATTTTAAGAGCACATTACGATGACTGGCTGGCTAGTATTCTTATAAAAATAGTTTTATTATTAAAATCACAGATCATTATTAAAACTAAATTAAATCACATTGTACTTCAAGACATATACTATAGGCTGAATAGTTTAATTCTGTACGCGACTGTATTGAGCATGTAGCGTTATTATACTATACGTTTTAAAAGGTAGGCATAAAGTACTACGCGGCCGCTTTTACGTAACCATCTATACGTGGTCGGGTTGCCATGATCATGCACTACCTAATGTCTTTCTTTTAATTATCTCAGTAATTACAAATCGTATTACGCTGAAATTTTACAGGTAGAAAATTGAACTAAAATACTAATTAATGATATCTTCTTCAACTTTTAAATCCACAAGGAACTCAGTAAATCGGAGGCTTAAAATCTCCGGAGCGCATCGTTACGAGAACTGAATTAAATATCGTTGTAACTTAATAAATACCTACAGGATTCTATGAAAATTTACAAACATTTGAAGGCAGTTGTAAGCTACAAAATGACGTTTCAAATAAGGCTTTAGAGCTCTTTTTTGTAGAGCTAGGAGCTATTTTTGAGTTTTTTTTTTTAATTAAAATACTTCTAAACGGTGCATTATTTTGTTTTTCTTTATTGGCAAACAAATTATAACAAATTCATAGAAGCTGTGTACAAAAAATTATACATATTCGCTTAGCCGTTTCGGAGATACAGCGAACACGTAAACGTTACCCCAGCAGGATTTTGAATATCTCCGAAACCATAAACGATACAAATTCAAATTTTGTGGCAACATTTACCTCGTTCAGAATACTAATTATGTACCTAAAGTTTATTTCAATAAACCCTTTAATTAACAAAACATCTGGCTGGGGTAACGTTACGCCAGCCAGATCTGTTTTTGTCAAATAACTAAAAAACCATAAGCAAAACAAATTTAAAAATCAGCACAACAATTGAAGAAGTTGGACTTCTAATTATCTACTTAAAAAAAAATGTGATTTTCGACAAAATCTGGCTGGAGTAACGCACACGTCGTAACTAGGGAAATGACGGCCCTGAAAATTCCATATTGGAATGTCTATCATCATCAGTGATGATTCCTCATATTATTATCCTTAATGAATATGATTGACGGTTTTGATTGGGAATGAATATGATTACAGGAATTGACGGTCAATATGGCGGGTGTACCTATCAAGATCGAGTTATAACTTTGTTTCGAACTAGGTACAGATTTTTTCCATACAGGTTTTTAATTAAAAAAATTATTGGTTTTGTAAAAGCGTTTTTGTAAAATTAGTTTAAAATAAAACAACAAAATATTTTGGACACATATATTTTTCATATAGGTATCTACCACATAAATTCAAAATTACTTAGTACATAGTTAATTACGTACTTAGATATTTAACTTACTTTATTGTTCATTGGTTCGGGGGAGTAGATTATATAGCTGTTTGTTCAACAAAATAACTTCACATTTTTTAAAATTATGTTTGCATTTAGTTTTATTACTTAATTTACATAATTCCCTCAATAAGTACCTAGCGATATTACTAAAAAATACGATTAGTTCTTTATAAATATAAATGCAACAAAAACAAATAGGTAGGAAAATAACCATATTCGAATGATATCACGATTGGAAGATAACAAAAGAGCTGTTTGGTTGTAATTAAGAATAATTTTATAAATTATTACTAAAATAGGCGTCAATCATATCGGATAAACCAAAAAGTTTCGTGTAATGAAATGCATATATTTTTTAGGTATAATGATATTTAGGTACCCGCTAAGTCTCATTAGTTCGGTCATTTTGTCAGGTGGTTAATGTAAAATATATTCTATATGGTGGTGTTAAAGTAACAAATAAATTTGGCACCTGTCATAATTTATTCAACAATCAAATGGCCTTTATTCTGCAACACATAATGGTTAACTTTTGTTTAGCACCGAACTAAATTTACGGAAAAACTGAGACATCTATTTACCTACGTACAGGGGATGAGTCTGAAGTACCCTTTTAAGTCTACTGTTAGTGTCAATGACCCCGGACGTGAAAAAATATCGACCACATCATAAATAATTTTAGAGATTCTTTTCGCCCGGGGGCATTGACATCTGCTGAAATGGACTCGGTACAGAAACAGTGGACTTATGTTTAAAGGAGTATTTCAGAGTTACCCTGTATAGTCAGTTAGTTAAAACAATTACTTACCTGACTACACAATAATTGGAATTAGTCGTAATATGTACTTATAGGGCTATTCCGATCTCTTATCCTACATACCCTTAATAGACTGATTTGACCCTAGATATTTCATCCTTGGGAGAAATCTGTAGCGTAAGACATCAGAATAACCCCGAATAAACCCGAAAAATATAGTTGTATCAAAGATCATCGATCGTTCTTAAAACCTGTTCAGGTTACCGATAGTGACATATTATTATACCTACTTATCTACGGAGTATAAAAGGACCCAGAGCAATGGTCTTAAAAACGTTGTCGGCCTCGTCAATGTGAACAACTTTTACTATGGTGATAATGTGGGGAAATGAAAAAAAAAACATTTCAATCCCCATACAAAAATGTCATCACCCCGAGGCAAAAAAATTGTATGATTTTTTTTTCGTTTCCTCACATTGTCGCCATAGTAAAAGTTGTTCATATTGACGAGCCCAACAACGTTTCTAAGACCATTTCTCGGGGTTCATTTACACGCAGTATATTACCTTTATTATGTAGGTCAATATACAACGTTAAAGTAAAAACGTTGGCGAAACTCTAGATTGTCACTCATCCCATGATACCAAACAATTTTTCCCAAGGAACCCTATGTTCTCATCTACTATATAAAAATAAGTCGGGTTTTCCTCCCTGACGCTATAACTCCAGAACGCACGAACCGATTTCCACGGTTTTGCATTCGTTGGAAAGGTCTCGGGCTCCGTGAGGTTTATAGCAAAGAAAATTCAGAAAAAAATTCAACAGAAAAGCGGGTAAACGAAACGAACCCATCTGGTGGCGAAACGGAGTTCGCCGGGTTTGCTAGTTTTTCATATAGGGTTCCTTGGGGTTTGTTTGGTGTCTCAAGTTTCGCCAATCTGTTTGATTTAACGTTGTATATTCACTTTATTTCGTTATGCTCCCACCCGCACTGTGAATGATTTGTATCATACAAATCTTTGGGAGTATGTTAAATTAAGTTTTGTATACAACCTACAACCAACAAAGTGGGAACATAATGGAATAGGTACTTAAACCTTATTTTCCTTACCCCTGTATTAAACTACCATTGCACATGACGTTAAACATTGTGGATTTCTAGAAAACATAATTTCAAAATAATTTTATTTATATCAAAATAAACAAAACGGTAAAGTTCACTCATACACGATGCTAGTCTGTAGTGGTAATTTTAGAGCAATTCCCGAAATTGTCCGAAAAGCACTAACTAGCACGTATAGGGATCTAGGCTCAAAATACGTTAATTATTTATAATTTCCAACACCGATATTTTTTAGTAAATTGCTAATTTCTAAATCCCGACACAACACTTCCACAAATACTATACTCGCGAGAAATGAAATGGAAGCAGTTTACTACTCCAATAGTAGGTAAAACTCATTCCATTTCATTTTTCGAAAGTAACTATATATAGGTATACATCTATTTAACACCATTAAATATTTTCCTTAATAAACATTAATTTTATTGACTTATTTGTTATGAAAGAACTTGGGTTAACGTATATAATTCGAGAAAAAAATTGGGTAAACATATTTTCACCTTTTATCAAAATAAGTAAAGGTTTCAGTCACCTATTGTAGATAGCTTGAGTAGAGGTACGTTTGAATATGTAGGTACATAAGTATTACTGGCCTGAGAGAATAGCATCAGATACTTACAAAAATAGGATACTGAAACCACGAGTTGGTACAAATATAACAACATCATTTAGAAATTATGTGTGACACGACATTTGGTTTTGTTTAGTATAAGTATCTATAATTATTAAATACCCTTTCCAACAAATACAAGTTGAAAGAATTAGGGACTTTCAATAGCGAATAGCAAAGAGGGTTTAGTTTAAGAACCGATTACAATATTCATGTTAACCATAATAACATACATAAAAATATATGTAAGGAAATATACATTAAAGTTACAGTTAAACGAGATAATCTGTTCCGATACAATTGCCGCGTGAAGATGTCCTTAGGTGAGTAGGTATAGAATAGCAGATTGGCTGGAAAAGAAAATAATCACATTGAGTTTTAGTTTTATGGTTAAGTCATTGCCTACTGCCGGCGAATCGCGACGGTAACATAAGGAGAAATTATGCTATGTAGGTACCTGTACAACGACAAGGTGTAGGTACTTGAATAAACTAGCCTAGTTGTATACCTACCTAGTTGTTTGGAAACTTCAGTCAAATCCTTGTGACGGAAAGGTAGGTAGGGGGAAGTGGGGCACCTTCATACAAGGGGCACCTTCATATCACTAGATATCTGTGCGTAGCTTATATACGAGTGTGTTGGCTCACGGAGTTTGACAGCAGTCCGTCCGAAACGCGCGATGAGGTGACACGGAAAAGGATTCGGCCACGTGTAAGTAATTTTATAACCCCACTTTGAACATATTTTTTTTGATGTAACCTGTTTTCTAGATTATTCAATACCATTTTATTTAAAACATAATAGAGTCAAGTTTGTAAATTGATACGTGAATAATGATATTTAAGGTTAGTTTTTTTTTGGAAATGTTTTTATTCCATTTTATTGTGATGGGGTAGATTCATACATCAGTAAGCGGGGCACATTCATACTGTATGAATGTGCCCCGTCATAATAGTTGACTAGAATTGAAGTTCATTTATTAATTCATCGCATCTAGGACACAATAAACGTATCCAACTCGAGCTTCACTGAATTTAACTGATATCATAATTGAAGGGCCCAATTCTAGAAGTGCATAAGTCCACTTAGGTACTTTTTGTTCTGACAACACCATCGTATTCTTCGTTCAAAAATAAGTATAACCTACTTTTCAGTTTCATAAAATAAAGCATGGAAGTCCTTAAAAATACATCTTAATATTTTGACATTTCGTGGAATCCAGATCAATAAGTTCATAAGTAATTTTGACGTCAAACAGTGACAAAGTCCGTGTTCTAATGAGACAATAAGAACGTAAGTCCAGGTTTTCGAAACTTTTGAACGAGATTAATACTGCCAACGAATTTTATCCGTTGGCCACAGTGTTTTGTTTTTATTACTATGAAAAAACCAGGTTGTTAGTGAGTAGTTGTGTACGCAGACATTGGAATTAAAACATGGCGGGGACCTCGTATGATAAGTTAAAGAGGTGGGTCATATTTTTACTTGAATAGATTGAAAATTTGTTGTTTCATGCATATTTTAAGGTTAGTTACCTACCTACATTTAAAATTAATCTGATTTCATTTCTTACAGACTAGTTGAAGAAAGTATAATAGATAGTAATAATTCCAGCAGTGATAGCGATGGCAATGATGCAACGGTGGTAATAACGGTAGCAGAAGTGCACAAAGAAAAGAGATTTTTACTATCGACTGAGAAGAAAAATAATGAATTGTTAATTGGTAGTTGTAATTATTATAACAAAACAGGGACAACAAATATGATTCTCAACGCCATCACTGGTGAATTTGAAGAAGATTTGCGGCTTCAAGAAAGGGAAGTTGAGTCTGAGATTATTTATGAAAATTGTGGATTGTCGGTAAATGAAGAACTATTACTAGCCAATGAAGAAATTAACTCATGTGAACCATTGCCTATAAATACAGAGATAGTACTTAATGAAAAAACGGGGGTTTTTGAGACTGTGAAGGAGACTGCAGTTGCTGAAACATCTGAGGAGACAATACGACGAGGTAAGAAACGAAGGTCGAAACCTAAAACATGGAACAAAAATAAGAAAAAATCCAATCGCCTAAGAGAACATCAGATGCGCACGATTCCGATATGTCGGTGTAATTGTCAAGCTAAACTTTCGGTAGATGAATGCAAAGAATTAAATGAAAAGTTTATAAATTTGGGTTCTCATACTGAACAAAATATATATTTGCAAGGGTGTGTTTGCGAAAATGTACCTAAAAGGTTTCGACCTCGAACTAAGAACCCTAAGACACGTCGCACGTTTGAATACAAGGTTGAAGTACCCGGAAGAACTATTGTTTTATGTTTGAGTGCATTCAATGCTGTATTTGGATTAAGTGGAAGTCGCTTGCAGAAAAAAGTTTTGCGCCGAGATCAAAACATAAATGACGGCAGGGGTAAACATGACAATCATTTTCGTAAATTAAGTGAAGATGAATCGAGGACTGTACACGATTATATATCTGGTTTGCCTGCTGTAGTTTCCCATTACTCAAGATCTGATAATAAGCGCAAAAAGTATCTCTCAGCTGATTTATCTATTGCCGAATTGCATAGAAGATTTCTATTCTGCCACCAAGACTTAAAACATGTCTCTTATGAAAATTTTAGGGAAATATTTAACTACGACTTCAACATAGGCTTTGGCGTCCCAAGAAAAGATATCTGCAATACGTGCGAGAAATTAAAAGTTGATATAAAGTCAGCTGAATTGGAAAAGAGAACAGTTGATTTAGGTCGCCTGAAAAAGGAAAAGGAATTGCACCAAAGAAAGGCAGAAGTATTTTTTGAAAAATTGAAAGCTTTAGAAAAAGACACTGATGAAAATAATATGATAATTTGCTTTGACTACCAAAAAAACTTGCCACTTCCTGTAACGAACGTCCAGGACGAATATTACAGAAGACAGTTGTGGCTTCATAATTTTGGCATTCACGATGTCAAAAATAATACAGCGGTTATGTATTTGTATACTGAAAACTATGCTCAAAAGGGACCTAACGAAGTCATAACAGCTTTGGAAGACTACATAGTGCATAATAAAACCGACACAAATATCTCTCACTATATTTTGCGACAACTGCTTCTCTCAGAACAAAAATAAGTATTTATTTACTTATCTGGATCAGTTATGCGCCAAAGGTGTGTTTCATGAAGTGACAGTTATTTATCCTACACCCGGGCATTCAATGATGCCAATAGATAGAGATTTCGCTCAGATCGAAAGAAAAAGACTACGAAATCAATCAGTATATACACCGGAATACTATGTAGAAATGATAAAGAATTGTAAAAAAGTAAGTCCATTTCAAGTTGTCTACCTACAGAAGAACTTACGAAGAGTAGAAAATGAAGATGAGCGTATGATAATAGTTAAAAACTACAAGAGGCTATTTGAAGATTACATCAAACCCGTCCCAAACATTTCCAAAACACGTGAAGTGAAGTTTAGTTTAGCTGGACGTCCTTCAATGAGGCTAACGATGACTGGCCCCCTGACAAAATTTGCTCTTTACCGCACTGGGGTAGGGAGAAATATACGTAAAGTACCGGATGACGCGTATCATGGGCCCTTAGCTCTCAAATCTGGGAAAGTTAAAGATGTACTACATCTTTTGAATTTTGTTCCAAATGATGAAAAATATTTCTACAAGGATAACATCTTTGCTCAAGAAGTTCAGGAAGTATTAGATGAAACTTCAGATGAAGATATTGAGTAGGTTTGTCTATTAGGCTACGTATTTATGTGCGTCATATTTAATATTTATCAGAGTTTATTGCGATGTTAAGTATAGTTATTTATTATTGATCTTACAGATTTCAATATTCGTGATAAAGAAGTTCCTAAGTCTTTTTGATTGTAATGAAGAAATACTTAAGTCCAACTGTTAATTACTAAAGTACTTAAGTGCAGAGAATTGAGGCTAAGAATGAAAATTTAAAAGTAATTTATTTTTGTTATTTCAATAAGAATTGTTTTGGTTTTTGTTTTAAATAAAGCGTGATTTAATACTCAATAGTGTATATAATTTTCAAAAGATTATTATAAATCATGACGTTTCAAGAGTAACTTTTGTAAAAAAAAAATCTGTATCTCAAAAGTAACTTTTTGGACTTATGTACTTTTAGAATTGGGTCCTTCAATTCCATTTTACAGACAAAAATGGTTAGAAATTACAAGAAAAAGGGAACTAGGAGTAGAGAGGTGGACGAACAGGCAATGTTGAAAGCTGTCGATGAAATTTTAGAAAACAAGCTGTCTTTACGGAAATCTGCTGCCAAATATGGAGTTCATGCACAAACACTACAAAGCCGTATCAAAAAATTACGCAAAACACAAGAACTTGATAGCGAACATCGTGTATTCGAATCCAAATTTGCATCACAGCAAGTTTTTACAAAAACAGAAGAGGATCATTTAAATAAATATATCTTAGCGTGTTCTAAGATGCACTATGGACTGACATGTATTCAAGTTAAAAAACTTGCGTATGAATTTGCCAAGGCCAATGATATCAAATATCCTGCAAGTTGGAATAATAATGAGATGGCGGGAGCAGACTGGTTAGCAAGTTTCCGGAAACGACATAAGAATTTAAGTTTGCGTAAACCTGAAAATACTAGCGCTGCTAGATCATTCGGTTTCAACAAAATGGCAGTGAATGATTTCTACCAGAACTTGGAGAATATATAGGTACCGCAAACATAATTTTACTGCCGATCGGATCTTTAATTATGACGAGTCTGGTATTTCAACTGTTTTAAGTACTCCAAAAATTTTTGCTGACAAGAGTAAAAAACAGGTTGGTCAAATAGTGTCTGCCGAAAGAGGAGAACTGGTCACATTTGGTGGTATTGTTTCTGCAAACGGAAATACCATACCGCCTTTATTCATTGAAGAAAATAAATATTGGGTCCAATCTGTCCGTTTATTTCCTTGATGAAAGACTGCTATTTACATATAATGTCACTGTCGTCGTCAATGTCACGTCGTCACGTCAAGTCCAAAAAAGTATAACATTCCCGCACCCAGTATTGGAATAAATACTCTTGTCAGTGTATCAGTCAGTCTGTCAGTCAGTCACTTTGTCCAGGTAGGGTTCCACTGCCGGCAGTCACCTCTAATTTACACAGCTTCGTGACCGGGCGTTTGTATGAGCCGAGAGCAGTCCTTACGTCAGCTACTCGCACATGGCCGTCTCTGCCAATGTACACACGCGTCACTATTCCTTTGGGCCACAAGTTCCGAGCCAACTGGTCATCGGCGATTATGACTACGTCGTCTACCTTCAGCGGTTCGGTGCTTCTGTACCAGTTGGTCCTTCGAGTCAACGTCGGGAGATATTCCTTGACCCATCTTCGCCACAGCAAGTCCGCCAGTCGTTGGGATTCTCGCCATGTACGCGACAATAAATCCCGTTCCTCGAAGTCGCCAAAGGGACAATAAGCTTCGTCTGTTCTATATCCGAGGATGAAACAATTGGGTGTCAGTGCAGGTTCATCTCGGTGGTCAAGTGATAGATGCGTCAGAGGTCGGTTATTTATGATGAATTCTGCCTCCAGCAGACAGGTGTGCAGGGTTTGTTCTGTGGGTACGCGGTCTTTTAAAGTTGCGCCCAGAGCTCTCTTCACGGAGCGTACGAGTCTCTCCCAACAACCACCAAAATGTGGTGCGTTCGGTGGAATAAACTTCCAGCGTATTCGTCTGATCGAAGCGAATTCAGAAAGTTGCGTGTCAGCCTCTCTCAACTCACGGTCGGCGCCTCTGAAAGCGGTGGCGTTATCACTCCAAATCTCCATGGGAATTCCGCGTCTGGCTATAAAGCGACGAATACCCATGATGGCGCTGCTTGCCGACAAGTCATTTATGATCTCTAAGTGGATCGCCCTCACGGATAGACATGTAAATATCGCGACGTGTCGCTTTTCCTGTCTTCTTCCGATTTTTATAGTCATTGGGCCAAAGTAGTCTAGGCCAGTGTACTGAAAAACCTTGTATGTAGGCGTCAGTCTTTCAGGAGGAAGTTGACCCATTAGCGGCGGGTTCGGTTTTGCTCGATTGTTCTTGCACGTCTGACACTCTCTCCAAGCCGTGTTAACGGCTGAACGTCCTTTTAAAATCCAAAACCTTTGGCGTATGTTGTTCAACGTTGCTTCCCTCTTGATATGTGCGCTATCTCTATGGTATTGGTCAACTAGTAATTTCACAAATTTGTCTTTAGGGTGGAGGATGATTGGGTTTTTCGTCTCTTCCGAAAGCGCCGTGGACGTCTGAGTCCGGCCACTCACCCTTAAAATGCCGTCAGCGTCTAAAAAGGGCGTCAACTTGTGAATCGGGCTCTGTCTGTCTATAGATCTCGTTCGCTGAAGCGTAAGAATTTCATTCGCAAAAAATCTCCTTTGACTCTCCTTCACCCAACTTTTCTCAGATTCTTCTATCTCATCCGGTGTCAGCTCGCCTCGTCGTCTGGCGAGTTTATTTGCCCAGTTATAGTGCGCTCTCATTATCCAGGCAGTCGCACGAATCAGTCTCCAGTATTTTGAGAACCGATTGTCGTCGGGTAGGGCGTTATGGTTGGGGATGATTAAGTTGACTGCCTTTACTTCTGGATCGTCCAATCTGAGTTCATTTTGTCGGTCTGACTCAAATGGCCAGAATTCTTCGGCTTGTCTGAGGAAGTCGGGACCATAGATCCACCTCGAGGCATCAACAGAATTGTCCCTGGTCGCGTCATCCGCATTGTTCAAGTGTGTCGGTACCCAGCGCCACTCATCTATCTGTGTCAACTCTGCGATCTCGGTGATACGGTGAGCGACAAACGGTTTGAAACGTCCCACCTCTGAACGGATCCAACTGAGTACAGTTTTAGAGTCGGACCAATAAACACACTTTGCCACAGATAAGTCCAAGTTTTCCTTTAGTCTTCGCGCCATGCGTGCTCCAACTACCGCAGCTTGTAGTTCTAGTCGGGGAATACTGAGCTGCTTTAAAGGTGCTACGCGCCCTCTAGCCATTACCATGGCTACATGAAACGTCCCATCTAGGAGGCCAGATCTCAGGTAAGCTACAGAAGCGTATGCTCTTGCGCTCGCGTCGCAGAAAATATGTAGCTCCAAAGGCACGTTCTTGTCATAACCGTTTGTCAATATCCAGCGCGGGATACGCAAGGAGACAGCGGCGAACAAATCCTTTAACCAAGCTCGCCAGCGTTCATATACCTCCACAGTCACCTCGTCGTCCCAACCCGTCTTCAGCTTCCAGGTGTCCTGAAGGATAATTCTTGCTTTCATGACGATATGGAGGAGGAAGCCTAAGGGATCGAAAACAGACATTGTCACCTTTAGGACTTCTCGTTTCGTGGGCCTTTTACGACCCGTCTTCAGTTCCTCGGACAAATTGTGAAGGTTCAGCAGGAACTGGAAACTGTCACTTTTTGGATCCCAGTGTACACCCAATACCCTCTCGACTATCTGGTCTTCGTCTTCACTAATGACTTTTAATCCAGATGGAGCTAGATTTTCCTCAGGAACGTGCTTCAAGACCTCTTTAGAATTGCTCATGATGCTTGACATAACGAACCCACCTGTCTTATGGATCCAAGTGACGTCCTGAACAAGGTTTATGGCATCTTGTTCCGTCTCTACAGAGTCGATAAAGTCGTCCATATAGTGTCGTCGGACTATAGCTTCAACGGCACGCGGATGGGTGTCTCGGTACCGCTCAGCATTGACGTTCTTGACGTATTGCGCACAGGATGGAGAGCAGACGGCGCCAAAAATCATGACATTCATCTCATACTCGTCCTTACCCCAAAGGAATCTTTGTGCCACACGATCTTCAGGTGTAATCAGTACTTGATGAAAAAACTCACGGATGTCCCCCATGACAGCGAACCGATGACACCTAAACAGTAGCAACACACCAGGCAGCGGGTTCAGCAGGTCTGGGCCGGGCATCAAAAGTGTATTCAGAGACTTACCTTCAGTCTTTGC
The DNA here is from genome assembly GCA_012932125.1 of Conopomorpha cramerella. Classification (NCBI taxonomy): domain Eukaryota; kingdom Metazoa; phylum Arthropoda; class Insecta; order Lepidoptera; family Gracillariidae; genus Conopomorpha; species Conopomorpha cramerella. The sequence continues at coordinate 92,438 of SJJU01000260.1, forward strand.
GGCAGCATCAAGAACAAATCGAAGTTTATTCGGTTTATTAGGATTGAACACGGCAAAGTGAGGCAGGTACCACGTCTTCGCTGGTTTGCAGCGGGCCTCTTCAGCAGTCAGTTTCCTCGCGTAGTTCTTCTCTAAATAGTCGTCTATTTTTTCCTGATAGCGCTTGGCGAATTCGGGTATCTTCGCCATTTTCCGTTCGATGCCTCGGAGACGCTGTTGAGCTTGCCCGAAGCTTTTCGGAAGTTCCTGGTCGAAAGCGTCGTCCCGCCATAGTAGGCCTGTCTCGTACCTGTTACAGCCTTCAATGCGCCTCGTAGTTCGCTGCATTATTTCTAAAGCCTTCAGGTCTTCACGTGATCTAGGGGAATTTCCTGTGTCGGGTTTGATGCCGAAGTCGTCTAGTTTAAAGTTCTGCTTCATGGTCTCATCAAGCCGATCACATGAGCAGACGTGTAGTATAGGAGCGTCGTCAGTCAGTGCCGCCCTACCACAGTTGCCATGTAGCACATATCCCAACTTAGTTCGGGAAATCATCGGGCCATCCCTCGGTCCTCGTATCACTTGCCTTGATACTATTAAATCAATATTGTCCTGTCCTAACAAAAGTTTCGGTCGGTCTAAAGTCAATTCGACGTCGTGAAAGTAGTCTGTCAACATAGGGTACCTTTTAAAAATAGAATTACTGCTTAAACTATTTACAGGTAAATTTAAATCATGTACAGTTCGAACATTATATACAAAATGCAAGGTATCGCTTGAAAAACCGCGAATCTTGAATGCTACTTGCTTGGAGGTGTGGTCGAACGTCGTCATCCCTCTCGCTCCCACAATGCGAAGTGGTTTGGTCGGGCCGTCGATACCAGCGTGAGCAGCGAGTGACGCGTCAATGAGGCTGACTGCGGCGCCCTCGTCCAGAAGAGCCGTGGTCTCGACGTCGCCCTGGTCGGTATGGATGACTACACGAATTACCTTCAGCAGTACGGGGTGCCCATCAGAGTACTGGTTTACCGGTACGTCATCGCTTGGTGCCGGTGTTGCTCGGGCTCTGTTGATGTTATTGGCTTCTACGGGTTCCGTGTGCAAATCAATGTGGTGATAGCGACCGCAGTTAGGTTTATTGCACTTAGTCTTCTTCTTGCAGAATTTGATTTGGTGTTTCGCCGACAGACACGAGAAGCAAAGCTTAGATTCCGTCGCGTACTGCCATCGTTCGTTCAATGACATCTGCAGGAAATCTGGGCACTGGGCGAGGTCGTGAGCCCCCCTGCATCTGTGACATTTAATTTCGGGCTTCGTGATGAAAACTGCGTGTCTGTCTCCTGCGTGTCTGTCTCCTCGTAGCAAAGTCTTCTTGTCAGGTAGACGCGACGTACTCGGGGCCGGAGTCGGAGCCAAATCAGCGGTTGCGGACGCTACGTTTATCAGCCAGTCAGCGATATGTTGTAGTGTGACGTCGGAAATATCTCGTCGCGCTTTGTCAATCGCCCACTGATACTTCAGAGCAGATGGCAGCTTACCCAGGACTTCTTTGATTAGTGTAGGGTTTGACAGGTGGCCTGTGTGATTCGTCGCGTTCATCATGGCCACAATATTTTGCAGGTCTGTAGCAAATTTCAACAGTTGGCCAAAGTCTTCAGTTCTTATGCCACGTTCGAGTCTTATCTTCGATAGCATAGTCTCAATAATGTACGTTGGTCGGCCGAATCTCAGTTGTAAAGTGTATATAATTTTGTCTACGTTGGTCGATGATACAAGTAACGGTAAAACGGACTCACGCGCTTCTCCTCGAAGGGCTTTGACTAGGCGTGCAATGTTTTCATCTTCACTGTAACCGCATACTCTCGTCGTAGTGTTAAATATGCTGAAGAAAAGTGGCCATTCGTCAGGGGATCCATTGAATGTGGGTAGTTCCGTCGCGCATGTTTGTCGAGTGAGAAACTTGTTGAGGACCGCGTCATTGCAGGCCGGACTATGCTCAACAGGGACAGTTTGACGTACCTCGTGTCTTTGTTCATGTTCAACAGTCGGCACCGGTGAGTCACGGTGAAATCCTCTTCGGGAAGACGAGGTATATGGTCGTTCGTCGTGTTCCTCATCGTCAGGTTCCTCCTCCAGCGCTTGGATTTCTATTTGAGTTTTATCCCGTATAAGGCGTTGTTCCAGCTCCAATTTCTTCCGTTCAATTATGGCCAGTTCTTCGGCCTCTTTAATTTTAAGTTCGTAAATACGTCTTCGTCGTGTCGTTGAAGACGTATTATTTGATAACACTGATATGATCGACCGTGTCGGGGACGAGAGTCTGGGCGTGCTGGTGACGTGGGCAGCAACGCCCGAGGCAGCATCTTCGGTCGTCAAGTCCGTGCGCGAAGTCGTCAGTTCAATGTCAGGAACTGCGACTGCGAGTTGCGGGTTCGAAGACACCACCCTTCTCCTTCCACTTCGTGTCTCCATAGTCACTAATATCGTCACTAATAGTTCAGAAGGACCACATGAAGAAAATAAATATTGGGTCCAATCTGTCCGTTTATTTCCTTGATGAAAGACTGCTATTTACATATAATGTCACTGTCGTCGTCAATGTCACGTCGTCACGTCAAGTCCAAAAAAGTATAACATTCATCTTTCCTCGAGTGCATTATAAGGACCACTTCTTAGAAGGTGCTCCAGAAGGCTCCTTAGGTGTAACTACGAGAAGTGGGTGGATAAATTCGAATATATTTGTTGTTATTTTACTCGAAGACCACTCGTGACCACGACGCATGCAACTGCGTCGCAACGTCGAGTGAACAATATTGAGTTATAAGTTGATATTGGTCGTAAAAGGTCGGAAAGTAACAGTCTTAAATTTACTTACAACTACTTTTTTCCTCACATATCAGCCAGTATTATCTAAAGGCTGTCAACAGTTTATTTTGAAAACCCTCCACATCTCCCAGATGAATGTTGCGATACGAATATCAAAACGAAGACAAGCATTCACAAAATCCAAAATTAAGGAAAATAAATAAAATAAAAGACACTTAACAGTTGGGCTCATCTAATAAGTGATTTCTGACACATTGAGAACGACCATGAAAAACATGGAATATTTTTAGAACGGAAATAATTAACCGTAAAATGTATGCCGCAGCACTGAACATTCTATTCCTTTGTGTTTGTTTTTCATCAATAATCTAGTGCTGTGATTTTTTTGTTGATTTATCAAGTTGAATCGTTTCGATTTTGGACACGTGCTTAATGAATCGAATGTAAGTGTGGTAGAATACTACAACTAACTCTATTCTTGCGTGGACTTGTTTCCGTTTTACCAGTGAAACAACGTCGAAGCCGTAAAGTAAATCCAGAAACTCTCACGCTCACTCGTATGGATATAAAGTTCGATACACTATAGATGCCGATGTTGTAGAGAAACCAGTATGCTACAATGGCTTTCTAAGTATCTTTGGAATTACAAATAGAAGAATGCAAAATATCAAAGCATCCCTGTGCAAAGATGGTAAGTGACTTATTTTTAAGAATTTGTTTCATGGCATATTATGTTAATTAATTAGATAGATCCTACATTATTGATTAACCTTTGATTTTGTTTCATTGCAGGGAACATTAAACCAGATTGTCGAGGAAAACATAACAATCACTCACATCAACTATCTGAAGAGTCAAAAAAAGCAGTGATAAAACACATATCGTCTTTCAAGGGAAGAAAATCACATTACAGTTTACATGATTCAGATAGAATTTACTTAGCAGAAGATTTAAATGTAAAGAAAATGTATGACATATTTGTCCAAGCTAATCCATCCATTAAGATAAGTTATGAAAGTTACCGTATTATCTTCTTGACCAAATACAATATTTCTTTTGGTTACCCCAGGACAGATACCTGCTCCTTTTGTGATGAAATTAATGTGAAAATAGAATCATTGGAAAGTTCTAGCTTGGATACAATAATGTGTGGTATGTCTACGGTTATGGTCCAGTGGAAAAAGAGATGCAATAATGTTTGTGACACCCATGATTTGGCGAGAACCTCGAAACCATCACGACGATTGCTACTTCTGCGTTGTGAAAATTAATGGAATTAATCCTGGAAATCGCTGCAAGTGGTCATATCCTAATTTATATTCTGCTGAACGACCTCAATTAAAATCACGAGATGTACAACCCAGCACATCTTAATCTTCTGATGATATTGATCTCTGTGAATCACAACGAAGTACATCAAGTGAAGAATCTGATTCAGAATTTAAATGTAGGCTACATTTAAATTCAGAACCTCAACCATTTTTTCTGTGCAAAAGCCTTCTAATGATGTTGTAACAGACAATGATATTCAATTGCAAACTGTGTGCGTTGCTGAACTTGATAAAACAAACCCCAATACTGATTCTCGTCACCATTTTGAAAAGTCTATTCGAAAAACACTTAAGAGGCGTCGTCTCTCGGAGAACGACCTGCAACATAATTCTCCATTTAAAAAATCTAACAGATGCGTATCCACACCTGGATTGCACTTGACAGTCCCACAGGAAACTCAAACGCTCCCACCTCCTAAGAAAAAATCTTTCTCAGATGCCTCAAAATGGAAGAGACGTACTGAGAGAGAGAAGCGTACACATAACGACACATTTTGTATAATGACATTCTCTACCAATATGATTCCAGCAAAAAATATTAATTAACGTCATATTTTGATTAATGTCGTTTGTCCTTGTCAATAAATTGAAAAAATGAATAGTTCTTACTGACACTATATTAAAAAGGGGCGATATTCCCCGCATTGCGTTACGTTTTCATTAATGTTTTAACCAAATTTAGTTTAGTGTCGTTGAGACTACTACCCTTAAAGGGGGAATCCTTACAACATAAATGAAATGAGTCATAGTGAGTTTTATGATATTGAAGCTATATGCGACAAGAACATTAAGAAAAATATACATGGAGAAAGATTTAAACTAGCGGATATAGTTCTACGCGTCGTAAATGATGAAGAGTCTGTTAATAATATTAAGTTTTTATACAAGACATCCTACGGAATTTTTCCACTATGCCCCACTAAGCCGCCCCACCGGTGGGGCAAAGTGTAAACCTAAAATCTGACAATGGAATCTGCCCCACTGAAACTCGATGTAGTGGGGCAGATTCCACTAGTCTTAAGTCTCGGTGGCTTTCGCCCCACCAGGGTTGTCCCTTCAGGAGATATATTAATAATAGTTTGGAAAGTTTTACACATTACCTACTTTACTTAACAAATAAATGTTTTACGTGATAATCAAACATAATCATAATTATACACTAGCTAGAGCGGCAAACTTCGTATCGGCATTTATTTTCTTAAATAATTTCGCAATTCCTGAAAGACATGGTTTAATAATACATACCTAGGTACTTAACAAAAAAATATTTTACAATTTGACGTACGTGTATAAATGTTAAGGCACTTTTACCATAACTAAGTTCTAAGTGGAGTCATCATTCATTTGGCTGCAAATAATTGGCACCAAGTTTTATTTGGTGCAAAACCGGTTTGTATTTGTACCTGGCGGGCGTTGTGTGCGCCGTTTCCTGGTCTATGATTGGTCGTTTACATCGAACAATGAAAGTATTTATGGTCATTTGCATTTCTTATCAGTTCGCAGTGAATCTTCAAGTGCCGATGAGTGTCACTACTGAGTTAAATAAAAGTGTAAGTCGTTTCGAATTTATAATTATTTAGATGTAACTATTTCCATAATTTGTGTTCTATTTAATTAATGAAGTTTTATTGTACGTCTATTGTAGCTATACGAAAATGGCAGAAGATGCTATAGCAGGAAGCTCAAGTGGCATTCCTGGCATTGAATATGCCAATAATGGGAAAAGCACTATACGAGCTGAACATCAATATTTTTTGAAGAAAAAGTATGTCAGTAAATCTGAGTTATGGGAATGCTGTAACAGAAGGAGACTAAAATGCAGTGGATCTATTTTAATAAAAGTAAGTGAATTGCCTAATTTATTTTAGACATAAGTTTCATTATTTTTTGTTTAAATGTTCAATTACTTATCTTATTAATAAGTAAACTTTCGCCGTGGAGGCCGTGCCAAATGATAAATAAATCTGTGATTTTTTAGTTAAGGTGGTTAAAACATACAATTTTTGTAGTAATTTTTTTTTAAACATACTTAATGTTTTCGATCAGGTTGTTCCCGGTTCCTCCCAAATGATGAGATCGTATATTTTCAATATAAATAATCGTTATAATTAGGTATCTACAATAGTGTTACAGTTTTAAAATGATAAATAATAAAATACGTGTATGCGGCGATGTGTGTGTCGCGCTAAGAGCATGGTGCCGGGCTACGCGCTTCTTTCACAGGATTCTTTCATGTTGCATCACAAATTTAATACTGGCAACCCTCCAATTTCAACTGTCAAATTTAGAGCAGCCATTTTGACGCATACGTCAAAAAAGCAACGGAAGAGAATTTGCAAAGGAGACTGATCACTTTTGTATGGACGTTGGTACTCAAAAATGTTCACTCATGATATTTAGATATTTCGTAGAGTAAAAATAGTTTGATTTATTCCAGGTATTGAATCCATATATTTTACCTGCATTTATAAATAAATTCATAAATAAACTTGATTACTATAATAGTTAACTGGTATCACTGCAGGGCATGGCAACACTGTAAAAAGTAAGCGCTTAGAGATGGACCTATTCGATCTAATCGTATCGGAAAAGTTGAGGTTATTCGAACCTATGTGCTTTGCAATGCCAGACATCGGACTAATGAGACTAAAATGTAGGCACACACTTATAAATGGATATTCTTACATTCGTATAAAACGATTATATTTGTGAGAATAGGTAATTTGAGTCAATACTTAATATCAAAAATGTCTTTCAAAATCAAAATGTCTTTATTCGTCATTGAGTTTTTACAAAGTGTTTAGACTCCCCAGTTAAGTTATAAACCTGTGTTAGGGGAGCCTGCTCATTCCATACAGTTCACTTATAAAGTTCGTAATACGTAGTTTACAATATAAGACATTCAATAAATTTTATTATATACTAATTATTTAATAATTACATACCCAAACGCAATATGAGACTTAATAGTAAGATCTACTGGCAGTTAAATTAGGTTACGATACATCAGCGAAAAATCATATCAATAGTAGAACTCGCATTGCTATTGTAGCAAACAAGTTGCGTTCATTCTCGGCGGGTTAATTTAAATTGAACCTATATATGCACAGATTAGAGCCTATTTTCGTTCGCAGAGGCGGATAGATGTCATTAGCAAACAGAGTAAACATATAATGCAACCACAACAACTTTGAACTTCAGTACATTTTTGCAGATTTGGTATCAATTTTTTTTTATAAAATATTTGTTAGCCTTAATGTTACTCTGTTAAAATTACTTATCTTTTATAACTGTTTTAGTAGTTAGTATAATTATGTGATTTGACAAGTAAGTATTTATATGTACTTTTAGACACTGTTACATATTAAGTTGTCAATGCATTAACATATATATATATATATATATATATATTATACATATATATATAGATACACATACACATATACACACACCCATATACACGTACACACACATACACATAATAACCAATCATACCTTCAAAACATCTTAGTTAATCTATTTCAGTACTGTTTCTTTCTTATAATTCAATTTTAATTTTAGACTTAAATATTTATTACTATATTAAGATATCTCTTTTAGTAAATTTTCTGTTTCATCATAATCTAGACCTTTAAGCCATTCAGTCACTTTAATTTTACACTCTCTAAGATTCATCGTGTAAATATTTAGAGCTCTATTTGTATCATTGTATAATTTTATAGACTGAGCATCAAACTGCTTAGAGGCAAATTTGGTTTTTGTTCTTTTTTGTTTGATAACTTTGGAATGATTACGTTTATTTAATACGGACACATCATAATGCAAGTTTTTATGAACTTTTAGTACGCAATGTAATATGTATAACTGTCTTACCGTTAGCAGACCAGCGTCTTTATATAGCTTAACTGTATTATGTAGTATACTTTTACGAAGCATGTATTTTAATAACGCTCTTTGTGCTCGCTCAATACTTAGAAAAGTCGTTTTAGAACTGCCACCCCAGATTCTAATGCTGTAAAGAAGAATTGATTGTACTAATGTTTTATAAATGTAGATTATAAGTTTTACATCACAGATATTACGGAGACGTTTAAAAATCCAGATCATTTTACGAGCTCTATTAGCAACTGCGTCAATATGAGGATACCAGGTTAATTTATTGTCAATTATAACACCTAGATATTTGGTAGTTGTAACTCTTTCGATTATTAAGCAGGCACAATCCTTGATATTAGTCATGTTGCACTTATGAGCTTTTATAAAATAGTTTATACTAGGTTGAGTAGAAGCTTTTAAGGAAAATGTAATGTAGTTCGTTTTTAAGAGATTTAGTGATAGAAAGTTAGTTCGTAGCCAGTTCATTACCGAATGTAATCCAATCTCTGCTGATAAGAAAGTATCTGTCCACTTCTTTCCCTGAAAAAGTAAGGCAGTGTCGTCAGCGTAAGAGAAGACCCGACCATTTGCAAGTTTTAAATTCGTGAGATCATTGATGTACACTAAAAATAGTGTGGGGCCAAGAACACTACCCTGTGGGATACCATAGGATGTGGTTGATGCATCGGTACTAAAGATATCATTGATTTTTACACGTTGGGTTCGATCCTGCAAGTAATCTGTTAGAACTTTTAAGAGATCCCCTCTAATGCCAATTTTTTCAATTTTGCGTAAAAGAATGGGTACAGAGACGGTGTCAAAAGCCTTTTTGAGGTCTAGAAATAAACAAAGTGTTTTTTTATTGTTATCGAGATGATCTGTTATATCTGCAGTTAGGTCATGTATTGCATCTTCAGTAGAAACCCCCTCTCGAAAGCCGTATTGTGATTTTGAGAGTAAGTTGTATTTATTCAGAAATGTAATGAGTCTGGTGTTGATGATTTTTTCGAAGATTTTAGAAATTACTGGCAACACAGAGATGGGACGATAATTATTGACATCGTCTCTGGGTCCACCCTTATGCACAGGATGTATAATGGATCGTTTTAGCTCGGAAGGAAATATACCGTTTTCAATTGACAGACAACAAAGTTGAGTGATAAGAGGAATCAATACCTTTCTTGCTAGTTTTATGAATTTTGTTGGAATATTGTCACATCCTGTAGCTGATTCAGTTTTTAAGTTGTTTATGATTGTTTCAACTTCCGATTCATCAGGGAGCAACATTCCAAAAGAATTAATCGGTGATGAAGGTTCGTTAAAATTATTTTGGACAAGACAATGATCGATGGAAATGTCAGATGCTATAGATTTCCCAATATTAATAAAATAATCGTTTAAAAAGTTTGCTGATTCAATGGGAGTAGTTTTCAGTTGTGAGAGTTCTATGTTTTGCTGTTTTTGTTTGTTGAGGTTAGTGATCTTTTTTATGCAGTTCCAAAGAGATTTATTGTTAGATTTAGATTTATTTATTAATTCATTTTCGTATCTATCTTTAAGTTTTTTAACTAAGTTGTTACAATAATTTCTGTATCTTCGGTATGTTATTTTTAAGACTTCATTATGTTCGTCTTTGTTTAATTGTTGTTGTAATTTATTTCTATTTTTAATGCATCTTAGAATTCCTGGAGTTATCCAGGGTTTTATTATTATTTTATTATTTGACACTTTTGTAGTTTTGGTATTTTTGTCTATTGCTTCTGTAATGGATTTAATTAATTCATGTGCTAGTAAATTTGGATTTTTAATGTTTAACAATTCGGGATTGTAGTTTGTTTGTAAATATTGTACAGCTTCCTCATAATTCGTAACAGTTTTTATTTTTGGCAAGGTTTTACATTTATTTAATGTATACACATAAATTACTGTCATCTTATGGTCAGTGACGGTGGTGTCCAGAACACCTACAAACGCTTTAAAACGTGTTGTATCAAGGTTAGTGTTTATATGGTCCAGGCAGCTATTCATTCTGGTGTCAAAAGTGTGACCGGGTAGTAATCTATAAGAGGCCAATGTATCTAGATAGGCATCTGCAAATTTGTCCTTGTTACCCCTTATAATATTTATATTAATATCCCCTGTCATTATTACATTTGATCTTAACCAGGGGGAATCTAGATAGGTGGATAAAGAATTTATAAACTGGTTTTGATTACCCGATGGGGGGCGGTAAATGCAGATCAAAGTCAAGTTGTATGTCGAGTTTTTTAGTGTGACCTCCAGACATGAGGCGCCTTCTAATGAAATTTCTTTAACGCTATAGTTCAGAGATTTTTTTATAAAAACAACAACGCCGTCATTTTGATTGACTTTTCTTGCAGTATTATGGGTCATGTAGTTAGTTTTTTGTGGTACTGGTTTATCAGGATCTATTCTGCATTCAGTTAATACTATAACGTCAATACTTTTATTTAATGTTTCAATTTCAATGTCTAGGCTATCTAAGTTTGAGGTTTTGTGGACGCTTCTAATATTTTGTGTAACGATAGAAAGGAAACTGTTTTCTATAGGGACAGTGTTATTAAAATGTTCAATAGTGGTTTCTAGTGATGTAATATTATATGTCAGATTGTCTATTTCATCAATAACGGTAGATGTAGAGTTATCCATATTGAGAGCAAGTTATGACATAGTTGTACACCTGTAGACGAGCTCTAATTATTTTAAAAACAATTAATAAAGCAATAGTATTTTTTGATTTAGGTTTAGATGTAATAAGTACTGTTTGTGTTTTTAGGAGAATGTAAGGATCTTGACTGGTATGTGAGCTAACATGTGCATATAAAAGTACGTGTATATAACCAATAATTGTTACAAAATATATACCATTATATACATAAGTATAAACATGTTGATATAGCGTTTGAGGACAGATATGCCTGTTGTTTAGAGGCACTTCAATTATGTAATAGTGATAAAAACAATCGTTATAGCGGACTAATTGAATTATAAGGAAACAATAAGTATTAATTAGACCCAAACCTAGTCAGTCCATCCATAGGGACTGCAGTTGTTCTTCGGATTTAATCCACACAGTCTTAGAATTTTCGTTCTTCTTCAGAAAGACCCTGCCAAAAGATGTCCAGCAAAATCTGTAGTTTTTGGAGCGTTTCAAATCTCGTGCTAAGAAGAAAAGACGTGAAGCTTTTGCAGTTAAGTGTTCAGCTACAAATATCGGCTCATCTGGATTTTTAGTTAGGCCAAGATGTTTGTTGCTCAGCTTATAATTATTGCTGTTTTTGTTGAAGGTCTTACAGCTATGCAACATTTCATCCTTCGTTAGTTCAGACATAAATTCCACAATAATTGTATTTTTGTCTTTTTTACCGTTTATTTTATAGATGTCGCTTATGTCTGACTTGTTAATAGTCATGTTAACAGTTTTTGCTAATTCAGAAACCAAAGATATCAATCCCACTTTTGTTTCTCTGGTGGGTTCGGTACTGCATACGTTTTTTATTTCAATAACTTTCTTTCTAGTCAATCTTGATGTTTCTTCCAGCTGGTCTTCTAGGAAAACAATCTTTTCGTCTCTCTTCTTCAATTCACCTTCCAAGTTGTGAATTTTGTTCACTAGCTCATCATTTTTCTCGGACAAGAAAGTTATCGATGTCTCAATTTTTGCGTTAACTTTCTGGATTTCTTGTAGCATTGGAAAGAGCTTTAGGAGTTGGCTTTCAGATTGCATCATCCAAGATGTAAATAGTGCCCTCATTTCTGCCTTAAAGTCAGATATTTCCTCCGATGGAGATGTTTCTAATTTCTTCTTCTTTGCTCTCCTAATACTCACATTGGCCTCCGCTTCCTCATTTTGAGTAAACAAAGTCAAATTCGGCTCCGAGTTTGCTTTCTCCGGTGATAGGCTCATCGTCGTAACAATAAAAAAAAAAAAATACTCTTTTTTTACCGAAGTTGAAAGTTTAATAAGTCGCACGAGTTTGATTTTTTGTACTAATATTTTCAAATGCAACACGAAGACACGTCTTATCGCAACCGCGATCCGAACGGAAGAGGAGTACGATTAAAAATCGATTTATTCGATTTTAGCCTTAGCTGTCTGCATTGTCTGTCACTTGCACAGCACTTGCGTCTGTAAATTATCTACCTACCAGACGGTGTTACTGTTGTTATTTTTTGTGTTGTTGGTTGTTTGTTGAATGTAAGAAAGAAAGCATCGTTGTGTTGTTCATCAATCTGTAACAATTAAAACTTCTCTTTGGTGCTGAACTTAGCTTAGACTTTCAGAACATAACTTTGTCGTGTTGTGGACTGTGATAGATCTAAACATAGAGTCGAGCTTGTTCTCCTCCGTTTAGTATTTACCTGACATTCTGGACTCAATATGGAACAATATAATTATTCGGCTATAGAACTAAGCCCAGAACTTCTTTTGATAGCCGAGGAATGGTGCGACCGAGAGGTATGTTATAGAACTGTTTAACTTTTAAAATATATTGAAATAGATAAACACACATAGCTACACTTACCTACATAATTCTATTATGTAACTAGTTTCATCCCATACTGAACTAGGTGTGCGTTACCCCAGCCAGATTTTGTCGAAAATCACATTTTTTTTTAAGTAGATAATTAGAAGTCCAACTTCTTCAATTGTTGTGCTGATTTTTAAATTTGTTTTGCTTATGGTTTTTTAGTTATTTGACAAAAACAGATCTGGCTGGCGTAACGTTACCCCAGCCAGATGTTTTGTTAATTAAAGGGTTTATTGAAATAAACTTTAGGTACATAATTAGTATTCTGAACGAGGTAAATGTTGCCACAAAATTTGAATTTGTATCGTTTATGGTTTCGGAGATATTCAAAATCCTGCTGGGGTAACGTTTACGTGTTCGCTGTATCTCCGAAACGGCTAAGCGAATATGTATAATTTTTTGTACACAGCTTCTATGAATTTGTTATAATTTGTTTGCCAATAAAGAAAAACAAAATAATGCACCGTTTAGAAGTATTTTAATTTAAAAAAAAAACTCAAAAATAGCTCCTAGCTCTTCAAAAAAGAGCTCTAAAGCCTTATTTGAAACGTCATTTTGTAGCTTACAACTGCCTTCAAATGTTTGTAAATTTTCATTAGAATCCTGTAGGTATTTATTAAGTTACAACGATATTTAATTCAGTTCTCGTAACGATGCGCTCCGGAGATTTTAAGCCTCCGATTTACTGAGTTCCTTGTGGATTTAAAAGTTGAATAAGATATCATTAATTAGTATTTTAGTTCAATTTTCTACCTGTAAAATTTCAGCGTAATACGATTTGTAATTACCGAGATAATTAAAAGAAAGACATTAGGTAGTGCATGATCATGGCAACCCGACCAAGTATAGATGGTTACGAAAAAGCGGCCGCGTAGTACTTTATGCCTACCTTTTAAAACGTATAGTATAATAACGCTACATGCTCAATACAGTCGCGTACAGAATTAAACTATTCAGCCTATAGCATAGTATATGTCTTGAAGTACAATGTGATTTAATTTAGTTTTAATAATGATCTGTGATTTTAATAATAAAACTATTTTTATAAGAATACTAGCCAGCCAGTCATCGTAATGTGCTCTTAAAATAATAATGTCAGTCAATAATTTATTATGTGATTGTTAGTTCATGATTTGAAAATCAATGTTAATCTTTTTGAAGTTAATTTATAATTATGTTGAGCCAATGAACATTTATTATGCTGCTATAAGAAAATATATAACTAAATTAAAGTGTTTAGGTACTTCGCATTTTTCTTTGTAAGTTTATAAGACATGATCTGTAAATAAAAATACTCAAATTAAGATGATATTGTTTTCGTTTTACACTTCTGTACGTAACTGTACTTTACGTTTAAAACTATCCTATTAATTTCAAAAGTTAGTATAAAGTACTACGTGGCCGCTTTTTCGTAACCATCTATACTTGGTCGGATTGCCATGATCCTGCACTACCTAATGTCTTTCTTTTAATTATCTCGGTTATTACAAATCGTATTACGCTGAAATTTTACAGGTAGAAAATTGAACTAAAATACTAATTAATGATATCTTATTCAACTTTTAAATCCACAAGGAACACAGTAAATCGGAGGCTTAAAATCTCCGGAGCGCATCGTTACGAGAACTGAATTAAATATCGTTGTAGCTTAATAAATACCTACAGGATTCTAATGAAAATTTACAAACATTTGAAGCAGTTGTAAGCTACAAAAAATACCGTTTCAAATTAAGGCTTTAGAGTCTTTTTTTGAAGAGCTAGGAGCTATTTTTGAGTTTTTTTTAATTAAAATACTTCTAAACGGTGCATTATTTTGTTTTTCTTTATTGGCAAACAAATTATAACAAATTCATAGAAGCTGTGTACAAAAATTTATACATATTCGCTTAGCCGTTTCGGAGATACAGCGAACACGTAAACGTTACCCCAGCAGGATTTTGAATATCTCCGAAACCATAAACGATACAAATTCAAATTTTGTGGCAACATTTACCTCGTTCAGAATACTAATTATGTACCTAAAGTTTATTTCAATAAACCCTTTAATTAACAAAACATCTGGCTGGGGTAACGTTACGCCAGCCAGATCTGTTTTTGTCAAATAACTAAAAAACCATAAGCAAAACAAATTTAAAAATCAGCACAACAATTGAAGAAGTTGGACTTCTAATTATCTACTTAAAAAAAAATGTGATTTTCGACAAAATCTGGCTGGGGTAACGCACACGGAGGCAAGGACCTAACCGACAAAATCGAGCTGGATGACCCTTACGTAGACAATTCAAGCAGAGCTTGAGATGCAATGCTTCGGCAGCTCGCTCGTTGGGCGACTTGGCAAGGAACGAGGAGCAGTCGTACAGGCGGTGACTGCCGCTGCACACTACACACACGGGGGCTGATGGAGCAGACTCATCTGGTGCTGAAATAGTGAAAGACTTCGCGTGTGACCTGTTTGTTTGCTTAGGCACAAGTGCGTGCTGTTGTTCAGACCTAACATGACTATGAAACTTATTATATCCTGCAGATTCTAGTATATCAGCTCGGCTTTTAAGAAAAGTAAAGAACTGTTGGAGTGTGGGGGAGCCGTCAATACCACTTTTACATTCCTCCCACTTGAAGCTTGTGCCACTGTCGAGTTTTGCTGCAATCAAATGTATGATGAGGGTGTCCCATGAGGTAGTTGGCTCACCTAGCGAATTTAGTGCTCTTAAGTTCTTTGATACATGGTCAACTATGAACCTCAGGGCCTTTGCAGAATCTCGAGTGACAGCATCGAATCCTAACAATGAATTTAAGTGGTTCTTTATCAATTGTTTCTTGTTGTCGTATCTCTCACAGAGGAGACGCCAGGCATCCATATAGTTGTCATTAGTTACTTCCAGATTGCTAATGACACGAGAAGCCTCCCCTTCTAGGTATGAGTTGAGATAATGAAACTTATAAATTGTTTTAATTTGGTCATTGTTGTGTATTAGTGATGTAAACGTGTCTTTAAACTCTAACCATTTGAAATAAGATCCATCAAAATTTGATATTTTAATTATAGGCAATTTGAAGTTTATATTGTTGTTGTTATTGCAAGTATGGCTGCAGCCAGATTTGTGAGACCCTGGTTCAGAATTGGCGGACTCGAAATCGTTTTTAGGTGAATGCTTTTCCAGAAATACTTTTGTACGAGCTATGGCTAGTGAAAAGTCATTCTCCATCTCCTCACGGATTTCGAGTTCGCTATTCACGTCAGATGAATTGTGCAATTCTATTTGTGATTGTAATTCTTCAAAGGAAGTGAATAATTCTTGGAACTTATCAAGTCGTTGGGTTAGCATGCACAAATCGACTGGCGTAATAGACTCCTGGTTACATGTTTTATTAAATAAATTATTATAATTGGTTATTCGACCCTTTACGTATATACGTTTATTAATTAAATGATGTACCTCACTTGCATCCTTCCTGCCTGACGCGCTTGCTAGGGGGTTAGGGCTTGGTGCCCGAGACTTGGATTCGTCAGGCATGACAGGCATACTTGTAGTATTGGAATGTAAATAAATGAATACAAACAAATAAAAAAATAAACGTTTTATTGAATAAATAGTACGTAAATGTAAATAATAATATATTCCAGCACCAATAGGTAGGTATAATAAGGTAAATAAAATTGTATAATTAGTTAAAATAGTAGTAAAACAGTAATATAATTTCTACCTAGACCAAACTAAATCAATATATAAAACGTGAACTGAATATATAACTGAAATACCAAACCAACAGATGCTCCTCGGCGCCGGGGTCCAAAGTCCGCGGGTTTACTCGCGGGTGTGGGGGTAGTCGGCCGACTGCGTAGTACGCGTGCCGAGCGAGACACTGGAATTTAAAGAAAATGGTCTATTTTAACTATTACCTACTATTGAGATAATGATTACGGGCTGGATATATAACCTAGAACCAATTAACTCAATTGTAGCTACTAAATATGTATGAAAGGATAAGACACGATGCCTTTGTAAAAATATTTCGAAACTTGTAAATATTGTACCGATTAACTTTAACTTTAATGACTTGATTTGTTTTTAATGTATATAGCTTTATTCTTCGTTAATTATTGTTTTTGTAAGGACAAACTACGCACAAATTCACATACAAGGTTGGCAAAGCTGAACCGACAAAGAAGCGGGAAAATAGATAGGTAGGAAAATAAGGATGGGGCACTTCCCTGGTCGCAAACACTTAGCTGCGGCGCTCTGGCTGAACCCTCTCTGGTTGATGGTGGCTGACCGGCTGGCGTTGACCCTGGGTGAAGACCCTCCGCACAGGACTCTGCTACTGGTTCCCGGTGTTCGCTTTGGTTCGGCACGATGGTGCTGGTAGCTCCTTCAGGTGCTCCTCGCTCAGGATAGCTCCGACGACGGCGTGGACAATTCCAACGGCTGGGCACAGGAGAGTAGGTAGATACTCCCGCCGAAAGCTGCGTTGTCAGTGTTGTCACAGATTTTTATATCACGTCGGGGTCACCAATGTTCCGGATGGGAAATGGTTGAAATAATCTGACTCCAAAGATTTTGGTTGAGACGTGTATATTTTCAATTTACAATAAATTAAATAATTATTGAATAACAAGTGTACGTCCGTTCGCCGTGAGTCCGGTTGGCGAGAGAGAGATGGCGGCGATGACTAGTGATGTGATGGTGATGGGAGCGAATCGATTCACTAGTGATGGGACGGAACAGTTACTTCATTGTATGTAAATAAACAAATAAAACATGTTAAATATATAAATAACTTTAATTTTTCAACATATTATTTCACTCCAACATGCAAAGAATACATCTTCCAAGATTATCTCGCAGTGAGCTCTATTTCTGTTGCAGACTCGCAACAAGAACAGAACCTTTTTCGAGATAATCTTGGGAGAATGTTCTTTGCATTAAAGTAGACAGATAAACAATAATACCCCGGGTACATTTTTAAAAATTCCCGCGTTTATCGTTAGCGCCATCTGTTATGCCAAAGAAAAACTATTTATTTTTTTTAGACGACGATAGATGGCGCTGCAGCAAAAAATTGACCCCTATTTTTTGTATGGAGTTACAATTCTTCCTGTGGTCACGGGGTCTCATCAGGAACATTGAGAAATTTAGTGCCAAAAAAAATAATAGATGGCAGTACCTGCCTCGTTAAAAATAGCCCGAAATTTTCATTTTTTTATAGCAGCACTACGTGCACGTCATTATCGATGGTAACTAACAGAACTCGCATATAAAAAAATATGAAGTCGCTCTACAGTGAAAAAAGTACTTCTAAATCAAATAAACTCAAGTTTCGTAAAAATCACATTTTTCACTCAGAAAACATGCATACGACTTCGAGCTTAGCTGAATTTTGTGTTCTTCCATCAAGTTATTGCTACTCAACAACCGGTGGCGCTAGGTGCTACCGCTATGAAATGTACTTTATTATCCATCGGGCAGAAGGACCATGCATTCGTCCTGTATTTAATGTTGATATTCGCTTTTCATTAAACTGTATAAAATAAAGTTTTATAACTTATCGTTTATTTTAGACGATTCACAAAAGAGTTTCGGTAGTTACATATTTAAATAATGGCTGCTTTTGTAGGCAATCTGAAGATAATAGCTACCTAATTAATTGAATCAAAACGGCCCGGTAACATACCTACATATACTTAGTCCATCCATGCTTACCAAACTATTTAATACTTTTAGTGTTTATGACCATTGCCCGATCCGATTACGCGGAGAACTCAGGGTTCGTTTTTCTTGTTTGAGTTGTTTGGTTATCGCCGTTAGGGTAAGGTAGGGTAAACCCTCGAAACGTAGGAAAAAGGCAGTCTCAAACTTTTAGACCTTTAAAAAAAGCGAAGGATTTTCGCAGGGCTTAACGTGGTTGTCGAAGCAGTAGATGTGAACCAGAAACATAGGCGGTCACCCATTCATTATTCATTTAGGTAAGTACCTAATCTAATAGGGAATTACGACTTCGGTAGTTTCATCAAAATACATACTTACTTGGTCAAAAATATTAAATAAAAATTAAGTTTAATTTCGAAACAACTAAGAGTCAACCCGTGCTCTGAGAGAAAAATTCATCTGTCGAGCTCTTGTTGCCCAGCTTGTAATTACCTACCTACTTTTCGACCTTTGCTCACAGACTGTCTATGTCTACATGTCTAACGTATCTTGAAATCACTGTGAATGTGAACAACACAAACATTGTGTGATCTTGGACCAATATTAGACGGATGGACAACATTATCATCTGCCTGCACGCAACCACCGCTAACTGTTTTACACTTTGTTGTAATGTAAATAAGGGTTGTTTCGGCTAAGTACAATTCTGAAATGACGTATACCTAAAAAAAGTGCAGATACTTTTTTTTCAACAAAAACTAGCTACTTACATATTAGGTTTATCCAGGTAATATTCTTTGTTAAGTTGGTTTTGAAACTTTATGTTGATAATCACAATAATAAATTAATACAACATTATTAAAAAAAGCGTCTGTGGTCCAGTTGGTCGGATACTTGACTTGTAACCGGGAGGGCGCGGGTTCGAGTCCGGCTACTCTTTTTCAGAGCCTATGTATATATATATGTAGGTACGCAACGCAACTCTTGCACGGTGAAGGACAACATCGTGATGAAACCCGCACACCACAAGGTGTGTGAACCCTATAACAGCGATGGGCTGTCACGTTGGGCTAAATACGCTGAACGTGGTGAACCGTGGGCATTTGATATAGCAAGTGCCTCTGCTTTGGGATTAAAAAGCGTAAAGTGTATTTTTTTTAAATTAATACACAAAACGCGTCCCATTAACGGGCCGTTTTAGGTGTGTTTCCTTCCGAATAGAATACGTACCTATCAGTCTATTCTTCTACCACACTTGGTTGCTACACTACTTGAGATCTAATATTGTATATTATTATTGATTATACGTAAGTAACTATTAATCTCGGAACTACTGGTCCGCTTTGAAAAAAGAATTAAATTATTTGTTCGACGAACGATTACCTAGCCGATTTGTTTCAACGATAGAGACGAGTGAAATGGACGAACTAACAGTATCAAATTAATGTACAGAGTGTAAAAGGACCGTTGTAGAAACGTTCTTGGGCTCGTAAATATGAACAACTTTTACTATGGAAACAATGTGGGGAAATGATAAGAAATTGGCCACTCCCCACACAAAATATCATTTCTCGAGTCAAAAAATTTTCTATTTTGTATGGAGATGAAAAGATTTTTTTGCGTTTACCCGCATTGTCATCATAGTAAAAGTTGTTCATATTGACGAGTCCAACAATCACGCGTGACATGTATGATGATGTAGGTATGTATTTGTGTCAGGCTACCTAGCAACCCGGAGAAGCTGCATGGTACATCGAGACCATAAAAGTAGGGACATCGAGAACGAGAACAAAGCTGATGTAGGTACACAGGGTAACTTCGGCAGGACCCTAGGTTAGGTACCGTAAACACTACTAACAAAGGAATTCTCAAAATTCCCATGGGAACGGGAATTCGGGAGCAAAATATTAAAAATATTGCACTCGTGCTTCGTCCTCGACATTAGCATGTAAGACACTTGTAGTAACACATAGGTGAACGCCTTTCCGCACTTTAGTTCAAAATTTCAAACCCTAGTCTGGCAACATTTTTTTGTTGGCCACACTATATCGCTGCCCCTCCAACTCGGTCCGCTGTGTCTTCATTCACATTTGAGTGCTCCGCCGGAACGCACGCTCACTCCAACCAGTAAACTTTTGTTTTTCGCGTTCGAAAATATGGGTAAAAGGAAAAGACATGATAGTGATTTGAATGCTATCGCCAAAAAAATAAAGAAACTAGAAAAACAATTAAAGCAAACTGCTCAGCGGAATTCCTCAAAATCCTCAAGCGATGAAGAATATCAAGGTCAGTTTCACATCATGTACTTTTTATTTACATGTTTATTTTATAAACAACCGCCACAAGTTACCACGATATAATCAATGCTGCGGTTAACTACAAGGGTTAACACTTCATTGGTGGATCGTTGTAAGCACGTCCGAAGTGAGCATTGCGGGCAGCTTCTGGGGCTGTCACCTTGTTACACACACGTGTAAGTCACATACACTCACTTTCTGTCTAACCCTGGTTAACAGATACCTATGACGGCACTTCTGTTAATAATTGTCGTCATCATTTCAGATGATGAGGAGTGTCAGGGCTATTACGATGTTTACGGTGAAGAAGACCAGGATGGTTATGTCTATCACGTTGAAAATTTGGAACCAGCACTCGAAGAACAGGAGGAAACTGACACTGTAATGCCGACCGCGAGCGGCCCCACTACTGCCAGTACAGCCAACAACGCCGCATCCAAAGATGCACCAGTCGAGGGCTCTGAACCTTTACTTATTAATAACCAGAATCCTCCGTCAGACAATGATTTATTTGTCACATCGGACGGAGCAGAAGGACAATTGCATGTCCAACCTACTGCCACGGATAAACACAGGGAGTCCAGTGAATTGCTCGACATTCTCGGTGCGGACCCAAATTCGGAGGTAAAATTCGGCAAAGACGTCAATGACCTCCTAGCAACCCACATGAAATACACAGTCGTTAATGGTATGAATAAAGAACTTCGCAAGGAATTATTAGACAGATATTTGCCCCCGGCTAACTGTCCCACAATCGAAGCACCATTGCTTAATCCAGAAATAAGTGCCGCAGTATCAGAAACAGTAATCAGACGTGACAAAGGAATAGAAGTAAAACAAAAGCAGTTGCGGGGCGCTATTTCTTGTGTTGGAGAAATAATCACAAACCTACTTTCAAAGGACAGTCGTGATACGGCTACACTAAAAATGCTCACAGACGTCTGTCGTCTTTTATGCGACTGCCAATATTCCGATTCTACAGTAAGAAGAAATTTCATATTATCTAACATTAAAAAAGAAAATAAAGATCACCTACAAAAAACTGGTATTGACAAGTATTTGTTCGGTATAGAACTAGCTGAAACTCTAAAGACAGCGAGATCTATATCAAAGACTGGTGCCGATCTAAAAGTCCCTTCGGCACAGCCAAAACCATTTCCGGATAGAAGCAAATTACCGTCGAGGTCACATTTAAACTGGCGCACACCCCCGATGTCGCGCGGCCGGGGGCGTGGGGGGATGCGCGCGAGGGAGCAAATTTCGAGGAGCAGACTACCGCCGCCGCACGCGCAGTTCTCACGACCGTCCTTGACAAGGAACCGACCGGCGCCACCGCCGCCAACGGCGCCGTCGAGCCGTGCGCATCAGCGATGACTACCCACATTTCACCGGTGAGATACGCAGGTAGACTATCTGATTATTACGACCGATGGGCCTTAATTACTAATGACAAAACTGTACTCTCTTGGCTTCGTGGGTACAAAATACCATTCTGTAGACCAGTTTTTCAAATTCACAATAAAAAACCGAACTACTCATGTAGTGAAATGCATCTCATAAATGAGTGTATTCGGAACCTCATTAACATAGGGGCTATATCAGAGTGCTTGCCTTGTCAGGGCCAGTATATTTCTAATGTTTTTCTGGTAGAGAAACCGAACGGTAAACATCGATTCATATTAAATCTTAAGAATTTAAATAGATTTATTTCTACCGTACATTTTAAGCTGGAGGATTTTCGTACTGCAATAAAACTTGTTTCCAAGGATTCTTTTATGGGTTCAATAGACCTAAAGGATGCTTACTTTCTTTTAGGGATTCACAAGGCCTCGAAAAAATATCTAAGATTCGAATTTAATGATAAACTATACGAATTTAATGTTCTACCGTTCGGACTCAACACAGCTCCATTTGTTTTCACTAAAATAATGAAACCTGTGGTTAAGTTACTAAGATCCTGTGGATATTTATCCTGTCTCTACATTGATGACGCATACCTGATTGCAGACTCTTATGAAAAATGTCTCGAAAACATTACCGTTACCAAATCCTTATTTACAGCCCTGGGTTTCATCATAAACTATAAAAAAAGTAATCTTATCCCTAGTAAACAATGTAAGTTCCTAGGATTTATTATAGACTCTGAAAATTTCCAAGTCAGACTACCAAAAGAGAAAGCTGAAAGGATAACAAAAAAAATCATTCACTTTATGAACATTAAACGCTGTAAAATTCGAGACTTTGCTCGATTAGTTGGTCTATTAACCTCCGCCTGTCCTTCAGTCGAATACGGGTGGCTTTACACCAAGGAATTTGAACGTTGCAAATTTTTGAATTTGAAATATGATATAGATAACTATAATAAATACATGTCAATTCCTTCTGCACTTCAATCTGATTTTAAATGGTGGCTGCATGCCTTGGAAAACCCAATATGTAAAATTAAATACGACGAATACGACTTGGAAATATTCAGTGATGCTTCAACTACGGGATGGGGGGCTGCGTGTGGTGAGGAAACTGCTGACGGGGCCTGGAGTCAGGATGAAAGATCTAAACATATCAACTTTTTAGAAATTTTAGCCTCATTTCTAGGACTGAAAGTATTTGCTAAACGTCTAAGTTATTGTCAAATCTTATTACGAATTGACAATACTACTGCCATCTCCTATATTAATCGGATGGGTGGCATTCAGTTCCCTCACCTCACGCAGGTCACTAAAGAATTATGGCAATGGTGTGAGGAAAGAAACATAACTGTCTATGCCTCGTACATTAGCTCTTCGGACAATGACATTGCCGATGCCGCATCAAGGCGTCTGCATCCGGATACCGAGTGGGAGTTGTCAGAAGTAGCCTATCAACAAATTAAAGAAAAATTTGGTGAACCTAACATCGACCTCTTTGCTAGTAGAATTAATAATAAATGTCCTAATTATGTATCTTGGCATCGAGACCCAGATGCAATAGCTGTCAATGCGTTTACAATGTCATGGTCCGAATTGATGTTTTATGCATTCCCGCCGTTTTCAGTAATCCTAAAAACCCTCAGAAAGATATATAATGACCAAGCCACTGGCATTGTGGTTGTACCATTATGGCCAACACAACCGTGGTACCCACTCTTTCAACAGTTACTGATCTCGGAACTTTTAATATTTGAACCAAATCCCAATCTAATAATACGTCATTTTGGTTCCAGGGACAATCTGAGTCTTACCCTGGTTGCAGGACTATTATCCGCGAGGCGTATCTGAGAAGAGGAATACCACCTTCTAGTATGGACATAATTCTGGCTTCACTGTCCTCTAACTCATTAAAACAATATGACACGTGCCTAAAGAAGTGGTACCTCTTTTGCTTACATAATAATGGTTTTAGTTTGTACGATGTCTCTATTCCTAATGTCGTATATTTCCTCACAAAATTATTTCAATCCGGCGCTCAATATGGCACCATAAACGGTTGCAGGTCTGCACTATCACTCATAAACCCTAAAATAGGAACCGACGACCGGGTTAAACGTTTTTTCAAAGGAATCTTTAGGTTAAGACCGCCGCAACCAAAATATGATGTCACGTGGGATACTACACAAGTTTTAAATGTTTTGGGAACTTGGTACCCAAATGAAAATTTGGAGATAGAATCCCTTGCTAAAAAATTAATTACCCTTTTAGCCCTTGTTACTGCCCATCGTATGCAAACACTTTCCCTTATAGCAGTAGAAAACATCGAATATCATAGTGGTATTATAAAAATAAAAATTCCCGATCTTATAAAAACATCCCGCGTAGGAATATCTCAACCTGTTCTCAACATTCCGAGATACCTAGAACAGCCAGAAATATGTCCAGTCATAACATTGCAATCATACTTGGACGCCACCAAATCAAAAAGAAACAACAATACAAAATTATTCATCAGTTCTAAAGCTCCATATAAATGTGTTTCCGCCCAGACGCTCAGCCGCTGGGTAAAAAATACTTTAAATGATTGCGGTATAGATACAAGTATATTTACAGCACATAGTACCAGACACGCAGCTACATCTAGAGCGAATAGGATGGGAGTTAGCTTAGACCTGATAAGGAAAACCGCTGGATGGTCAGGTAACTCTGTAACATTCGGTCGGTTCTACAATAGACCTGTATATAATAATAATGACGATCACACCTTTGCTAGAACACTGATTAGTACATCTAAATAATTGTAAACACTACAAACTTACATGATACGTAGCTAAAGTAAAAGAGTTTATGAACCCACTATTTGAGGTCTCAAACTTATTATGATGCATTAAGTACACCTATGTAATAATATTATTGTCATAAATTATATAAAAAGTACCTATGAATGATTTGTGATTTATACAAGCTAACCTATAAAGGATATATTATTTCTATGTTCCCATACATTTTGTATGGCATATTAAGTTCCTACTATTCTTACTGTTCTAAACTATATGTACTTACGCAAAATAATACCTAAATACATACTATGTTAACTAATTAATAGGTATCAACCTGCATTAAGCAGGGAATTAATAATTAGAGTGTACATATTTATACCTACAATAAAAAATGATTCTAACTTAGTTTTGTTTCTAATTATAAACTACTAAGTACTCATCATAGTCGTTTACCTACATCTGGACATTTCGCACTACTTTCAAGATCTACAAGTGTCTTACATGCTAATGTCGAGGACGAAGCACGAGTGCAATTAAGAGATTAAACGAACTTACCAAGTGAAGTTCTATCTTAATTGTACGAAGTGCTTCGTCCGAAGACATTAGCATCCCACCCGCCCTGAACCCAGATCATGTGCAAAAATATCCAGATAGCTTCAAACTAAATGAAGACACAGCGGACCGAGTTGGAGGGGCAGCGATATAGTGTGGCCAACAAAAAAATGTTGCCAGACTAGGGTTTGAAATTTTGAACTAAAGTGCGGAAAGGCGTTCACCTATGTGTTACTACAAGTGTCTTACATGCTAATGTCTTCGGACGAAGCACTTCGTACAATTAAGATAGAACTTCACTTGGTAAGTTCGTTTAATCTCTTAATTATTATTAACTGAAATTTATTATTATTAGAACTGATAGTACGTAAGAAGATTGAGTTAAAAGAGCGGAATGAAAAGAGGTTCTCTGACAACTTCCAAAATAATATTCGGCTATTTTGGAAACTAGTCCGGTCAGCCAGAAGTAAGTCAGAGAATCATAGCATGAAAGCAATTAGAGATAAGGATGGAAAATTTTGAATGAAGAAAGTATGGTTGTAAGAAGATGGAAGGAATACTTTGAAAATTTGTTTGAATGTAGCACCGCGTCGACTTTGGTTGATGCGGGTAATATGGATGGCGAAGAGAATAAAAGTGAGATACTTATGAATGAAATTTTCAAGGCTATGAAAGGAATGAAAAATGGAAAAGCGGCTGGGTATGATAGGATTTCGCTGGAGATGCTGAGGGCTGGTGGTGCGGTGGTGGCGAACCTGCTGTACCTTATTTTTAATGCATGTTGGCGATACGGCCGAGTACCAAGTGATTGGTGCAAAGCCGTAATCGTTCCACTGTATAAGGGTAAGGGCTCACAGCAGGATTGCAAACATTACCGAGGAATCAGCCTTCTTAGTATCGTCGGCAAAATGTATGCAAAAGTGTTGATCGAAAGGGTAATACGTGAGACTGATGAAAAAAATCTGGGATGTACAAGCTGGTTTTAGGAAGGGAATGGGATGCACCGACCAAGTCTTCTCTTTGCGCCAGGTGACGGAGAAGTTTTTGGCTAAAAACCAAAAGGTTTTCTGCGCTTTCATGGACTTAGAGAAGGCTTATGATCGGGTACCCAGGAATGAGTTGTGGACCTTGCTGCTGTCCCGGTTCAAGTTGGACAGGACCTTGGTACGGGCTTTGAAATCACTTTATGATGATTCCAGTGCCTGTGTCAGGGTAAACGGGACCTACTCAGACTGGTTTGGCATCCATAGAGGTGTCAGACAGGGATGCGTAGCGTCTCCGTGGCTGTTCAATCTGTTCATGGACAGTTGTTTGGAAGATCTGAAAGGTCGTGATTGGGGTCTAGATATGGATGGTTTAATCATCAAATGCCTTTTATATGCTGACGATCAAGTTCTTCTTGCACCGTCGGCGTATGAATTGCAGAAGATGATTAATTGTATGAATGAGTCATTGAAAAGGAAAGGAATGAAAGTGAATGTTAGTAAGAACAAAGTAATGGTAGTCGAAAATAATGAAAGGACAGTTTGTGAGTGCATGATTGACGGTGAGAAAGTTGAACAAGTGGATGAGTTTGTATATTTGGGATCTCTATTTACAAGTGATGCAAAGTTTGACAAAGATATTGAAAGAAGAGTGAGTGCGGGTAATAAGGTTAACGGTGCCCTTCGCAGTGTTATGGAGAGCCAATTCATGTCGAAAAAGGCAAAATTGGCTGTCCATGACGCTGTACTGGCACCTACCTTAATGTACGGGAGTGAAAGTTGGGTATGGCAGAAGAAGCATAAAGTAAAGTCAATGCCGTAGAAATGCGGTCATTGCGGAGCATGAAAGGCGTGACATTGAATGACAGGATAAGGAATAGTGGGATAAGGGAAAGTTGCGGTTTGAAGGAAGACGTAGTGACCAAGATTGAAAAGGGCATGTTTCGGTGGTTTGGGCATATGGAGAGAATGGATGAAAGTCGATTGACGAAAGAGATTTATAGGGGTGATGTATTGGGCCGGGTGAGTAGAGGTCGCCCCAGAAGGACATATACAGACCAGATTGGTGATGTCCTGGCGAAAGGTGGCGTGAAAAGTACTCGAAACCGGAGGTCATGTATGAAAAGATGTATGAATGTAGATGAAGCGAAAGGGGTATGTCAGGACCGTGACAAATGGAGATCTGTAGTCTCTGCCTACCCCCTCTGGGAGACAGGCGTGAAGTGTAGATGTATAATAAGTATTTCAAAATTTTATTATTACACTTCAATTTACTTACTGTTTTCCGAATGCCCAGTTTATTTTATTTTGAATAGACGACTAAGCCGAGCATAAAATATGAGATTTATGAAAATATACCTTAAAAAACTTGTATCGTAAACATTATTATTATTAATTAGTTTATCTCATAATACTTGTTTAGAGTTTAAATCAATTTGACCCCAATACAATAGAGAAAGCTTTCGAATGAAAATGAACCATAATAAGCCCGTGCTGTTTACGAAAATGTGTCCGGCATGACCTAGTGCAGCTTTAAGCCCTTTAATTTACCTGTCTGCGGACTTTCAAAAGCTTCATAGAGATAAAACGAACTTTTTAAAATTAG
Source organism: Conopomorpha cramerella (assembly GCA_012932125.1). NCBI lineage: Eukaryota > Metazoa > Arthropoda > Insecta > Lepidoptera > Gracillariidae > Conopomorpha > Conopomorpha cramerella. Next base: position 120,278 of record SJJU01000260.1, read on the forward strand.
TTTCTTTTGTTGAACCGCCCGACCTCCTTGAGGTGAAACATTTCAGAAAAGTAATTTACACGTTAATTTGGAAAGTCTTGGAAAATAATTATTGAAAAGTAACGTTTTTTTTTTTTGAGAATTTGCTTTAGATTTCAATGGGGTTTTCGGTTCAATAGGGATAACGTGTGTTAATTGCTTTTATTTTCTGTTTTGTCGGTGATTGCGTTCACCAATTGTTTTGAAAAAAGCTTTTCTTATTTTATAATTATGCTGCAAGTTTCCTCTTGGTGTCGGAAAAAATACAAATTAAGAGGGACGATATAAATATAGTATTTCTAGCTTTCCACCCGCGACTTCGCCCGCGTGGATTTCGGTTATATTGCGGTATAAAGGAATACTTTTGTTTTTCCTCGGGTACATCAATTTTTTCCGGGATAAAAAGTACCCTATTATTGATACCGGACTTCTAACTACACGTCTGCAAAATTTCAAAACAATCGGTTCAGTAGTTACGGCGTGAAAGCGGAACAAACAAACAGACTCACTTTCTGATTTATAATATTAGTAAGTATAAATAAGTTATATTATGGAAATACATAACTTAAGCGTCTGTGGTCCAGTTGGTCGGACACTTGACTTGTAACCGGGAGGTCCCGGGTTCGAGTCCGG